>VCJN01000943.1:0-115423 GCA_006384855.1 Tetraselmis striata
CTTGGCAGCGACCCGGGCACGCATCACCCTAGCTTGCTTGGCCTGTGCAGCACCGCACTAAGCCCTGATTGCGCGCCACCCGGGACCGTTGGCCAGCTGGGAGGGAGATACTGAGATACTGCCGCGCGTGCTTGCACGAGGATTTGTGGAGTAGCCTCCGCCGCTGCAGCCGGAAGCAATGGTGGCTCCTCGGGCGACCTTTGCCTCTTACGGCCCACTGACTCACGGGACGAGGCAGCTGCATCGGTGGCTGTACCTCTCGTTTCAACAGAGCGAGGCACCACATCCACTGTCACAGCAGCCATGCAATCGTTGGTGCAGTGGCCATCGTCAGTTCCACCTGCGTGCAAGACACATGAGTGACACAGTCACACCCATGCCATAAATAACGGGCATGCTGACAATATTGACAGCAACAACATGTTACCTGTGGATATGACATGGTAGAAGGCCTTGCCGCGCGCATACTGATGACCCTTGACAAGGCCGGCTGTGGGGATAAGCATCCCAATCTTGCAATGCCCACCATCGCACCAAGCCTTGCATAGGGTGCAATATGTGTCCGGGTCCCATGGCAAGTTGGGGTCTGGGACGTAGTAGGCGCGTAGTGTCTGCTGGTCCTCGTTGCGAGTGAGCAGCTGCTCATCGTGCTGCGCGTTCACGCTAATCCTCGACGTGATGGGCAGATCTTTTTCGTGTACACGGAGGAGCGGGGAGCAGGGGAATATAAGTTAGCACTTGTGTGTTTGTGATATATGTGCTGTGGAATACGAGCTAGCACTGCTACATAATTATAGTATTCAAAATAAATACATAATACAGCAAACACACATAATAATTATAAGTATTATTTAGAGAGAGAGAGAGAGAGAGAGAAAGAGAGAGAGAGAGATACATTACAATGAAAGGTATGGCCGTGGGTAGAAGACATTATCATATAACAGTATGTACAACATCATAACCTAATATACACAACCCAATAGCAGCAGCAGTAATTATATATAAAACCCAACATATATGATATTAACATACGTCAATAAGAGTAGTGATAATTACTACTGTCGATTGTTATATTAGTCAAAGAGTTGATTATAATCATTGCTCAGCACTTTATGCTATGGCGCAGTACATGCGCATCATGGCAGGCCAACAATATTGCAACGGCTTTGCGGGCATTCACCAACTGGGAGAGGCGCTGGTGTTCTGAAGGCATCCATGTCTTGCTTCATGCTCTTGTGGCTGCTGCTCTTGTCGCGCATGCTCCTCTGCATGCTGCTCCTTTTCGTCAAAGGGCAATTGCGATGCGCTCCTCAATGGTGCGGTTGAATCTTTCAATGCCGCCGTTGCTTGGGCTATGCGTAGCTCTCCCTGTTACCATTTGGCAGCCAGGCAAGAGCTTCTTGGTGCTTTCAATCACATTCAATCACAACACGCACATATCTTAGACTTGCACTTGCATGCAGGCTGAGCAGCATGCTATTTATTACACAACGGCCCACAAACCTCCTTCGCTTCCTCCTCCGAGAGACCGATTATCTTGCTCGGTTGCTTGTCGGCAACACGGAGAACTCTCTACCATTGTCAGCATGGTTGGGAGTTTGCCTCCGATTTCGCCACCATGCTAACTCGCGCGCCTAATGGGACGGCATCTCGGGCGATTTTCAACAATACCAAACTACCCCCTCTCCCCCCCCGCACACCAACCCTCGAGAACCGCGCCCCGCCCGCCCTACCCCGCTTATGCCGACCATTAGCTTTATGTTGTGTGGTAGAGACTGGCATCTTTCTCCGCGCGCTTGCCGTGTACGTCGGTGCGTGTCAGTCCGCCCGTGTAGGCGCGTGCCGCCCTAGTGCCGGTTCCGCATGCGACGCTCGCCCTTTGCGGCGTCGCCTGACCGCGGCGGCACCTAGTCAACAAGACACCCTGCCGCGAGCGGGGCGGTGTCTGCACCCGTGCGCCGGGCCTCAATAGCATAGTTGGGTCTGTGTGGGGTGAAGCGTGGTGTCTCAGGGGATACCAACTGTGGCGCTCGCGGCCCGGTAGTGCCGTTTCTAACCGCGGGTGCGAGGTTCAGGTCGGGCGCGGGCGCACATGCTGGGCCGTGCCGGACTACCAGCATACCGCCGGGACACAGACGATCGGAGCAGGCACTCCGTTGCATCGGCGGGGAGGTGGTATTATTGCGCCCACGCGGACGATATGGAGGGGGCCTCCCCCTTTATTGATAGGCATGGGTATGCTGTCAGTTGCCTAGCATGCGTGATGGCGTGGGCGGAACAGGCGGGTAGGTTGGCATGACTAGGTAGCACCGTTCGCGACGACATGTCCATACAACCGGATATGCCTCATATATGGTATTGAGCCGTCGTGTAGAAACGCGAAGGGCCGGATAGTTGGTAGGTTGACAAACGTACAACCTCGTAAGCAAGAGGACGATAATACGGGTACCGAGTACAGCATGGCCTACGGGTAGTCCTTAGTAGCCAGGAGACATGGCCGGCTACCAGGCCATGCGGACCCCCGTAGAGAATGACCCTACTAAGGTACTGCTTCTGGCGGTTAGTACGGCGGTCCTGCTTCTAGTGCCTCGGGGACTTTTGTATGTGAGGATAAATCCAACATGGTTTTGTTGTATCGTCATTCCGGGGCCGGTACGGTAAATAGGGGATTTTCTGTTAAAGGTAGGTACGCGACTGTACCGGTACCGCTAAGAGGGCGCTGCGGGCGGGACCTACAGAGCACACCCGCCCACCACATCAGCCAGCTCAACTGGCAGGATATAAGCTCATACACCATCCCGCGGCCAGTGGCCCGGGTCAACTACGGGGATGGGAGTCTACAGGCGGTAGCCGGGGCGGTGGACTTGGGGTGTGCCGCCCTAGCCGGCGCGGGCGTGCTTCAGGCGGCGGATGGCGGTCTCGTCGCAGTGGAGGTGGTGCTCCCAGCAGTCGCGGCTGTGCACCGAGCTGGGCATGCACAAGGTGATGCCGCACTGCACGCAGTAGAACGAGCTCCCGAGGCTTCTAGCGCGGTGGATTTGTCACTGGATGTTTTGTAATTCACACCAGTACGAGTAAAACATATATTGTTAATATGCTGTTATTTTTATTTATTGGTTTCCTGCCGATCGCCTTTTGCAGGTAGTATATAAATATTGCTGCAGCTACGGGTACCCCGGGCCGTTAAAATGCACTTCCCTTAAGCTCTTGACGGCCAATCCCTGCTGACTGTACACCCCGGTGCTCCAGACAAAAACAGTATATACTGCGACCGGGAGGCCGATCGGGGATTCGGGGATTGCCGCTAACCCGTACCGCTAGGGCACCAGAAGGTCTTCCAGAACGCCCTGATTCGGGATACGGGAATCATCCGGAACGGGAACGCTTTTCTTGGTGAAAAACAAGATGACCAGGTGTTCAGCTGGCAACCAGTTCCCCGCGATCGGGCCGCCCGGGTGCAACTTCGCCAACAAGAAACACAGCGGGAGCAAGCGAGCGGGCACGGGCGACCGCCCGGGAGGCGCGAAGAGGCAAAAGGCGGACCGCAAACGGCCGGGAACGGCCGCCGCGCCCGGAGGGGCCAAGAAACCGCGGCGAAACTGATCAGATCTGGAGGCGTTCTGGTGGTGTTCTGGTGGTGTTCCGGACAGGAAAACGTTTTTTGAGTGGATATTCACCCAAAGTGGTGTATAATACGGTAGTTCTGGAAGCAAAATATCCAGAAGCGGAGCACCGCCTGTGTTTTCGCGACATTTTGTGAGGAAATCAGGCGGTGTAGCGAAATGGTGTATGTTTTTGGGCCCTCCAGAACCCAAAAAAAGCGATACGGTGTACCTTCTTGAACATGTTTATTCCGAAACTGACATTCAGGCGGTACCGCTTCAGGAGCGTTTCTGGATGGTTTCTTAATGAAAAGGCGTACCGTATCGCTTTTTCGGGTGTTTTTGGGCGTTCAGAACATACACCACTTCGCTACACCGCCTGAATTACTCACAAAATGTCGCGAAAACGCAGGCGGCGCACCGCTTCGGGTTCAGGTTCTTCAAGAACTCCTGTATTATACGACACTTCTTCATGAATATCCCATAGAAAAACGTTTTCCTGTCCGAAACACCTCAAGATCTCATAGGTTATGTGAAATATACCACACCTTGAAAAAGTTTTCATGTGCCAAGTCACGCGAGGAACACGACTTCGCTGAACCGGGGGGGCGGGCCTTCGTCAACATCCATAAGAAGGCGGTAATGAGAATACGACACGGTGTTTGTGACGGTTCCCTGGAAGAGGTAGGCGTCGTCCGTGGGGATATCATCGGAATCAAAGTCCTCCTGGAACAAGGTGTTTGTCGCTTTGTCCGCTGAGGGGATCACGGTGTACACCATGTTCGTGAAAACGGCAAGGGTGTCCCAGTTTGAGCCGTCGTGAGATCCTTGGACCTTGCAAAACCTCACCAACAAAACCTCCCATGATTCCGTATTCCAAAGCCGTACGCCGGTAACCGTGGCTGCTCCGGGAAGCTGGATGGCGAGGAAGTGCGGTACCGACTCGGAAGGGTTAGCGACCCAAGCCTCACGATAGGTACCGCTTTTCCTTTCGAACACCATCCATCCTTCATAGTTTCCTGCGCCGGCATTACTCGACTCGGTGACGGTGTATCCCTGGTCGGCGTAATCCGTCAGCGCGGGAATGGGGAGCGGGTTCACGCCCTCGTAAAGCACGAGCTCCACGATGGTGATCAGGGTGGACAGGTTCCCCGTATACCACGTGCAGTTGATCGCGTAGCTGCTCGAGGCCAGTGTGTTCTCGAAAAACACGTCCGCGTAATCGTTTCGCATGACCGTCGCCCCCGCGTTCGTCTCCCCGACCACCCAATCGCCGGGCTGGAGCGACTTGCTCACGAGCTCCGTTACGCCCCGATAAAATGTCACCGTCCCCGGGAAGCTGTGGGGCTCGTTTTCGGCGATTCTCGTCGCGGAGTACACCCGAAACCCCACGATCTTCTTGGGCTGGCTCAGGGTGAAGGTGATCGTGACGGGAGGGGTGTTCTCCGGGCTCGCAAATATGTGGTTGTCCCACAAGAAACTGCCGTCGAATATGTAATCCGCTGAGAAGAGGTCCTTGTCAAAGGTCGGATTCGTCGAGGTTACCGTCGCCAGCAACCCGTCGATCGCGGTGACGGAGGGGGTTTCCTGGCTCCCGATCGGCTGGATCCCGCTCGAGTTACCCGCCGAGTCGATCAATTCCACCCAAAACCAGTAGGCCGTGCCCGGCGACAGGCCGCTCACCGTCTTTTGCCCATCCTCGTACTCGTAGCTCGCGTTCTGGGCGATGGTGGCCGTCGCGGAATCGATAAAATCCGAGGTCACGACCGTGTACGTCCCGGTCGGCACGGTGTTCGCGGTGTTCTGGTACAAGCGGATCTCCGAGAACCCGCTCATTTCTTTATGAAGAGCGATTTTCCAGGCATTTCGGGACCTGGGGAGCCCTTTCCTCGAGCCTCGTGATGTCGCTGGCGACGTGGCGTATGAAATCGGACATATCGCGGTACGTCCCGTCGTCCAGCGTGCCCAAAAACGATTCCATGTTTATCTCCCGGACCAGCTCGGAGAACCTCGTGGAAACCTCGTCGTGCTTGTTGTAACGCTCCGACCACCCCATGGCGTTCGACACGCTCGTAACGGCCCCCGCGAGGAGGCTCAGACACCCCGAAACGGTGACGGCTATCCCGATCTCGCCGGTGTGTTTGATCCCGAAAACGATATTCACGCACCCGACCACCAAACTGATCAGAATGTTGCTGTATATCACCGCATCGTACCGTTTCTTGAAGTATCGGTAAGCGTTCTCGTGAAGCGTTCGCTGAGCTCGGGATAACTCGCGCCACCGAAGGAGCAAAGGGTTATCGATGTCGATACTGGCGTGGGCGTCGGAACCCGAACCGGTACTCATTTACTTGTCTCGGAATAAAATTTGGCCGTGCACCGAGGGATCGCGAAAATTCAGATCGACGCTCCGCCGGCTCGCGATCTCGGATACCTCGTGGCCCAGGGAATTGGTTCGGATTGATGATGTGAACCCCAGGAGCGTGTTCCGCCCCACGAACGCCGCGACGGTCGGCGTGTTCGACCTGAACTGGTGGATGTTCATAAGAACAACCGAGTTACTCATTTGCTCTTATGCCACAAGATCCGTGAAGGACAACGTCACGTCCACGGTCGATCAGGTCGTGCCCGACAGCGAAAACGCGTCCAGCGTCGGCGGCACCGTGTCGGCCGCGGTCGCGAGGCTCGCGGGGGTGGACGCGGTCACCGCGCTCTCGTTGCCGCTCGCGTCGCGGGCCAACAACCACCCGTAATACGTCGTGTCGGGCTCCAGCCCCGTGACCGCGTACGCCTGGGTCGACCCCCCGAGGGACACGCCCGCCGCCTTGATCTCCGCGGAGGTGGGCGCGGTGGTCTGCGTGTCCGACACCAGGAGGATCATGTTCTGAACCCCGTCGTTGTCGCTCGCGTCGATCCCCACGTCGATCCGGGTGAACGCCGGCGTCCCCGCGGAAAGCGTGAACGCGGCCACGGTCGGCTCGATGCTATCCGTCGCGAACGAGAACCCCTTCCCGAACATCTCGAGGAAAACCATCCGAACGTCCCCCTTCTCCATCCCCATCTCGATCACCCCGCCCGGAAACTCGATCGCCGGCTGCGATGTCCCGAAAGTGTGGCGCATCATTCAATTCCTTTAATATTGGAACCCGAAAAACACGCCCGGACCAGCGTTCATGAAGAACCGCCTCACGATCCCGATCGGTAAAACGTGAAACACGCGGTGTAATGAGAAGCGTCCGTCACGATCGCGTACGTCACGGCGTCCCGAAGCTCCAGCGTCAGGAACCCCATATGGTCCAGAGGCGGACGAATCGGGATGCCGACCGTGTCGCTACACACCGACTTTATGGTCTGCTTGTACCCGAAATACTTTTCGCCCCCCTCGTCGTTGGTCCCCGGGAGGTACGCCAGCACGTTGCGGCTCTGGTGCCGATCGATCGCGAAGCTCGGGGTCGCCACGACCAGGCCCGCGGGCAAACTGCCGACCGAGCGGTCCACGTGAACCGGGCTCACGTAGCTCACCGCCACGCTCCAGGGGCTCGTGCGATCCATCTCGAACGTCTTGAAGTCGAAGGCGACGCGCACGACGCCCGAGTTGCCGGTCACGGGGGTCGCCTGGCCGCTCGACACCCACAGGTGGTAAAAGCTCTGCGAGATCGGGCGCTCCGGCTCGTCGGTCCAGAACACCAAGCTGAAACTGAAATCCAAGGTGTCGGCAGGAGTCCACGGGTACACGTCCGTGAACACCAGGGTCTGGGTTTCGTACATTCTGAATTGCAACTCGCCCAGCGTCGCCAAATTGTCGCCCAGGGTTATCCCGCCGCAAGCGGTCGACTGAAGGTACGGCGTGTCGGCCATGATCCCGTAGTACGCCGTCTGCTTGGCCGAGGGGAGCAGCGCCAGAACCGGGTCCTTGTTCGCCTGGTTCCACGCCTTGTGGGAGTTAATCGCGGGAAAGGAGGAACACGTCAGGAGAACCGACAGCGGCCGCGAGGTGTTCTGCGCGAAAGACGCGCCGTTCGAAGACCCCACGACCGGCGTAATCCACTCCAGGCCGAACCGCACCAGTTTCCCGGCGTACTCGTTCGGCCGGCCCCGCCCCATGTCGAACGCGAAGTCGTACATCTGCCCCCGCGACCGCTCGGCCGAGTCGACGAGGATGCGGCTTATCATTTAACATTCACTGGCAAAAACTAAAACACCGTCTGGGCCATGCCGCTCGGGTCGATGAACAGTATGGCGTCCTGGTGCGTGAAACTGTCGACGCGCACAGCCGCGGCGAGCGCGGAGGCGAACTGGGCCTTGATGTAAATCGTGGCCGTGGACACGTCGACGCCGCTCTCCGAGACCATGGACTTGTGGCTCTGGGTCTCGAGGTCCTGCGCGAGGACGTACGTCCCCTCGGCCGCCACCCACGTGCTGTCGCGGATCTGGCCGTGGTGCTCGACGCTCCCGAACGCGTGGAACGCCTTCTGCAGCTCCGCGAAGGCCTCGGCGTTACTGTCAACGGGCTTCTGGGGAACCAGCTGGCCGCCCACGTCGTACTGCCACCTCCCGGTGTCGCCGAAGGGGTTGGCGCGCAGCGTCACCGTCTTCTTGGTGCCGTCGCCGATGTTGCCCTGCAGCCGGAACACGCTGAAGATCGTTTTGATACTCCGGTAATTGCCGCTGATCAGCGTGTTGCACAGCGTGGACCCGCTCTCGACGGAGCTCGCGTGGTTGGAGAAAGTGGTCATCGGAATCCGATAGCCGCCGGAGTTCGCCTGGCTGATGGCCGAGGCCACGCCCGCGTCCAGCTTGACGATCTCCGCGCAAAACTCGACGTCGCTCACCGCCCAGTCGCGGGCCGCCGTGGACACCTGGAGGTCCTCCTTGTTCGCCAGGGTCAGGTTCATCCGGAGATGGTTCCTCACCATGTCGCCCACGGGGGTGTACTTCGTCGCCATGGTTCCCAGGACGCCGGAGCACAGCGGCAGGCAAACCGTGATCTCCGACCCGCCGCCGATCGTCGCGCCGGTGCGCGGCCCGGTGTTGCTGCGGCCCTCGGTCACCGACCCGCCCCAGGAGGCCTGGAGGGTGTCGCCCTGGGAGTCCTCCAGCAGCGCCATCAGCACCGGGTACTGGTCGATGTACTCCAGGACGTTGGAGCCGTACACGACCTCCAGCAGACGGATCACGCTGTGCGCGGAGTAGTCCAGGGTCATGGAGTTGCCCGCGGTGGAGTCCAGATTGTGGAGCTTGAACTTCAGGTACGACTGGCGAGTGTTCAAAAATTCTCCCCGATTACCGCACGGAATCGACAACTGCACGGTGTCGCCCGGGGAGAAGTTCCGGCCGTTGATGGGCGGGATGCTGTGGCGAAACTTCTGGGCGCTCACGGCGCGGGGCTTGGCGTTGTACACGAAGGAATCCGAGAGTCCTGACATGGTTTTAATTCAATGCCACAAAAATTCTCAGCCGCCCCGCTCGATCGCCGACCCGCGGCCCCTCGCCCGCCTGTAAGCGTCCCTAACCGCGCCCGCCCCGCCCTTCACCGCGCCGTAGCCCTCCCGCGCCGACCCCACGTCCACGCCCTTGCCCGACAGAGCGCCCTCCGCCGCTCCCGCGATCGCGCCCACGCCCTTCGCCGCCCCGCCGATCGACGCGCTCAGCGCAGCCGCCTCCGGCCCGATCCCGGGAATCGCCGCCAGCACCGGCGACGCCCCCAGCAGGAAATCGCCCACCTTGTTCCCCACCGCCCGCACGCCGTGCGAAAGCTTTTGCCCGAAGGTCCGCAGCGAGCGTCCGAATTTCGAGAAGTTCATCGTTTAATGGAATGCCACAAATTTTCACGGCTTCCGCCTCCTCCTCGCCATTCGCTGAAGATCGCGGAACCCGTACAACTCATACTGCTCCGCGTCCACCGACGCCGTGGCGCCCTTATCGTCCTCCATCAGGGACGTCAGCGAACTTTTGCCGAACCCGGCCTTGGAGGTCGTGAGGCGCACCTTCGGGTCGAACGTATCATTCGCCTTCGGGTCGGCAACCGGCTCCGTCTGCGTGCCCCGCGCCTCCCTAGCCCGCTCGGCCGACCCGCCGAGAATGTTCCCGCCCGCGGCGTGGCCCAGGGGTTTCCCGGTGTTGTGAGGCACCACGACCGGCAACATCGGACGCTGCCCGTAGGCGTGGTCGATGCCGAACGGCGCGTGCGTTGGGTAGTACGTGTTCCAGCCCTTCGCGAAAGGCTCGGGGCCCGCGGCCGCCGCGGTTCCGCTCCTCGCCGCCGGCGTCCTACGGGGCGCGCGCCGCCGAGACGAAGTCCCGCACCCGCACCGCGATCCCGTTCCCTTCTTCTTCTTGCAAGCGCAGGGGTCCTTCACTCGCCTGGTCTGCCTCGGCATTTGTTTTTATTGATAAATTTTCGGCGTCGAGAACTCGGCCCCCCGGCGGATGTTCCCCAAGATCACTCGCCCGAAACCCGAATCAGATCGAGCTTCTTGAAGAACTGGCCGCGCTCCACGTCCGCGAACAGGAACGCGAACTGGTCGTCGTACACGAACCTCATCATCCGCTCGGCCTCCGCCCGGTCCATGCTGATAATCTCGTTAAATATCGCCTCGTACTCCTGCTTGTTCCGAGGCTTGAACATCGCGAAGTGGCTCAGGCTCTTCCGGATCGACAGCGGCATCGCGATGTACGACTGGACCAGAATGATAATCGAGAGGCGGTAATGCCGACGATTGTATATCAGATCCTTCAGATCGCGCTGGACGTCCAGATCCTTCAGGGCGACCGTCACGTCGTCCAGAATCAGAAGGCTGTTCTTCTTCGTGTCGCCCGCCTCCCGAACGCCCTCCCGAATCCCGGCCAGGGTGTCGAAATCCAGCTCGCCGTACATCCGCTCGTGCTCCTCGAACGGGTTGTTCTTCAGGCTCGCGACGCTGTGAGGAGGCATCACGACGTGCACGCGGTGGAACGCCCGCTGGTACGCCTTCCGGCTGGTCAACATATTAATCATCAGGCTCGTCTTCCCCGACCCCGCGCTCCCGATGATCGCCATGAAAAACGGCCGGCTCGGAAGCGGCGCCACGATCTGCTTGCATATCGGACGATCGCACAGGAACTCCGGGGGATCGATCGCGAAGGCCGACCGCTCGACTATCTCGAACTCTCCCGCTTTCGGCATAGCTTTTTAATCTTTCCTCTTATTTCCTTCGGTTCCGCCTCCGCCCATCACTGGATCTCCAGGATCTCGCACTGCTCCGGGGTGAACCCCGGGAACTTCGCGGCCCACCACTCGCGCCTCCCGTAGTTCGGCTCCCGCAGGAGCAGGAAATCGATATCGTCGATCGCGGGAGGGGTCGTGGCCGGCGACATTTTTTATAGATAGACACAAATGGACCCATGGACGGCCGCGTGGAGAACCCTGGTGGCGATCGGAATGGTGACGTACTTGAGCGAGTGTCTGAATCGGGCGATTCCCAGCTCGAGGAAAGCGGAGAAGCCTCAGGAGATCGAGGAGAAGGAGATCGAGGAGAAGGAGGAGAGCGAGGAGAACCAGTTGAAAGGGCCACGGGAGTGACCAAGCGGCAGCCCAGCGCGAGGATGGTGGAGCACCTGGCCAAGGCGAGGCGGAAGAAATCGGAGAAGCGCGAGATCATGGAGAGGCTGTACGAGGAGTACCTCAACCCGCCCCCGCCGCCGCCCAAGCCGACCAGGAAGGCCAGGAAACCGCGTGTTTCCGTACTTCCGACAGCTTCCCCGCAGCTTCCGGACGAAAAAACACGCTGTTTCGCAGCTTCCCACTAGCTTCCGCCCCCCTCCGACCCGATCCCGATCCCGAAACCGCGCAAGAAGAAGGCGCCCGCGATCCCGCAGTCCCCGCCCCTCCCCGAATTCGTGATATACTGAGTAAACTGAAATGCTTCAGCAGCTGTTTCTCGACACCCAGCACAGCGACTTCGTGTTCCCCGACGGATCGCACGTGTTCTGGCTCCCCGACGCGATCGACGTCCCGGCCCGCCACTTCCTGGAAGCGCGGCTCCTGAACGCGTGGATCCCGCACACCTTTTACTCGGTCTTCGCCGACAACGACACCCTCGCGCTGCGATTCTTCCCCCCGGGAGATCCCAGCGGCCGGCTCGAGATCATAACCCTCCCGCACGGGAACAGGTCGATCGACGAGCTCATCGAGTTCGTCAACCCCAGCCTCCTGTACACCTTCGAAATGGTGTACTCGCCCGCCACCAACAAGGTCACGCTCGTCTCGGACCACATCGCCGAAGTCGCCGTCGACGCCGCCACCACCTGCGGCCCCCTCCTCGGCCTCGCGCCCGGCGACACCAGCTCCGACGGCCAGCTCGAGGCGCCCCGCGGCGTCGACCTCACGCGAACCTCCTCCATCTTCCTCCGCACGTCCCTCCACACCTCCAACCGCGACCCCATCACGCGCCGCACCTCCAACGTCCTCGCCAAGATCCCCCTCACGTCCCAGTTCAACGAGCTCGAGCACCACACCACCGACGCGTGGGTCGAGTGCAAAAACATGGCCGTCTCCTTCATCGTGTGTCGCCTGGAGGACGACAACGGCCGCTTCCTCGACCTCAACGGCTCCCGGTGGACCGCCACAATAAAACTCAGAATAAGTCACAATAATGCAGAGGTCTCGGACGGCGTTCGCGCCCTTGAGAGTCAACGGCAGGCGGACGCTCGAGGTGGACAATTCGGAGCTTCAGCTGGAGCTCGAGAGCCTCAGCAACCAGCTCGCGGAGGCGGAGGCGAACCTTAGCGACCTCGAGCTCGACCTCGACGGACTCAGCAACGACGTGTGGGTCGACCAGGCCCGCCAGGACCTCGAGCTCGCCACCGCCTGTAACGAAATCTGGCTCGACCAGGACCGCCAGGACGGCGCCATAGCAACCCTAGAATCCGCTTGTAACGATTTGTTCGCCGACCAGGCCCGCCAGGACGATGAGATCGCCGCGCTCAGCAACCAGGTCGCCGCCGTGGACGTGACGGGGTACATCCCGCAAACCGAAAAGGCGCGATTCATCGTGGACGTGCTCGAACCCAAAGCCATCGGCGCGCACGACGATAACCCCGGCCGCATCGACGTCTTCGGCACGATCCGCGTCCCGTTCGCGGACCTGTTCGACCTCGGCGAGCCCAGCAACCCCTGGCGCCACGTGTACGCGTCGCAGGCCACCCTCTCGAACCCGGACCTCCTCACGTTCACCTCGTTCCTCGGCGAGGCCGGCTCGTACACCCTCTCGGAACTCCTCGAGCTCGCGGCGCAGGGCTCCGCGCTCAAACTCGTCGCCGCGCCCGGCGGGGGGAACGCGGCCGTGGGCGACGCCGTCGACACGCTGGACCTAGGAACCTCCAACGACCCCTGGCGCAAGGTCGTGACGTCCGCGCTCGCCACGCCCAGGCTGGAAGAAAACGTTTTCAACCAGGGGATCACGATAAAGGGCGACCTCGTCCCGGACGACGTCAACCCCGGCTTCCCGCCGCCCGGCCGCCTCGGCAACTCCACCTTCCCGTTCCTCGAGGGCCACTTCGGCGCGGTGTACGCCGCCAACCTCTTCGCGAACGACTCAGGCGGAACCTCGCGCCGCGTCCTCCTCGAGGGCGATTCCGTCTCGTACTCCGTCGACTGGGCGGACGTCCTGAACAAACCGACCATCCCCGCGATCCCCGCCTGGGTCGCGAATTCCCAAGCGACCGTTCCCCTCAGCGGGTTCGACAACGATCTCGTTCTCACCGCCGATTCCATCGAGTGGGCGAACGTTCTTAATCCCCCCACGCTCTTTTCGGGAAACTATGCCGATCTGGTGGATACTCCCACGATCCCCACGATCCCCGCCTGGGTCGCCACTTCCCAAGCGACGGTTCCCCTCAGCGGGTTCGACAACGATCTTTCCCTCACAGCCGATTCCGTCGAGTGGGCGAACGTTCTGAACAAACCCACACTCTTTTCGGGAAGTTATAACGATTTGGCGGATACGCCCACGATCCCCACGATCCCCGCCTGGGTCGCGAATTCCCAAGCGACCGTTCCCCTCAGCGGGTTCGACAACGATCTCGTTCTCACGGCCGATTCCGTCGAGTGGGCGAACGTTCTGAACAAACCCACGCTCTTTTCGGGAAGTTATAACGATCTCGCGGATACTCCCACGATCCCCACGATCCCCGCCTGGGTCGCCACTTCCCAAGCGACCGTTCCCCTCAGCGGCTTCGACAACGATCTCGTTCTCACGGCCGATTCGATCGAGTGGGCGAACGTTCTTAATCCCCCGACGCTCTTTTCGGGATCTTACACTGATCTCACGAACAAACCCGTCATCCCGTCGCTCGCGGGGTACGCGACCGAGGCGTGGGTTACCTCGCAGGGGTTCGGAACCGGCTCGGACTGGGACACGCTCGCCAACCGGCCGTCGTGGACCGACAAGTTCGTATACACGCAGAACGTCGGGCCGCAGATGTTTCCCGTTGAAACGTCGAACTTCGATATCGTCGCGCTCGACTCCATCACGCCCACCAGCAACATGGGGTACAACCTGGGCCAGGACCAGCTGAGATGGCTCTTCCTATACGCGAAAACAGGCCGCTTCTCGGACGTCGTCGAGATCGGATCCGTCACCGACCGCGTCCGGCTGGCCTATGACGCCGAGTCCAACCTCATGACGCTCGACCGGCCGCTCACGCTCTCGCGCACGCCGGAGCTGGACGCCGAGGCCGCTTCCAAGGGGTACGTCGACTCGGCCGTCGCGGCCGCCTCGCCCGCCACCGACTGGGCCTCCATCACCGGCGCCACCAAACCGCTCATCAACCTCGACGGCGGCGACATGCTCGTCGGGGAATCCCTCGTGCCGACCCTCGACGAAACGTGGGACCTCGGATCCTCCAACACCAGCTTCCGGGACGTATACACCCAGTTCCTCACGGCCTCCGGCGGCGCGTACATCGGCTCCCTCGAGACCCCGGTCCTCAACGTGACCAACGTGATGAGCCTCAACGGCAACAAAATCACCCAGGTGGGAGCGCCCACCACCGGGACAGACGTGGTCAACAAGTCCTACGTCGACACCGCGGTGGCGGCCGTGTCCAACCCCGGCGGCGGCGCCGACCTCTCCCCCGTCGAAGCCGCGAAGTTCATGCGGGTCGTGAACAACTACGGCGAATACTCCATCTCGCCCAACTACGATTACCTCGCCACCGTCGACCCGTCCGCCTTCGCCAACATCATCTTCGGGGGGAACTACTCCGCCGACACCGGCGAAGAGGACCGCTCGCTCCGCTGGCCCGAGGTGTGGTGCGAAACGCTCCAGTCCTCATACATCGGCACGGAGGACAAAATCAGGCTCGGGAGCCTCCTCGGGATCACCGCCTCGGACTTCACCGACCTCAAGTTCGTCACCGGCGGGGTGGAGGTCTCCGGAAACATCGTCCCCAACAACAACCAGTCCCACGACCTCGGGAGCGAAACCCACGAGTGGGACCACATCTTCGTGAAAGACGTCGAAGTGTCCGACGACGTCAAGGTCAGGAACGACGTGCGCTTCATGGTGGACGGCGCCAACGTGTGCCGCCTCAAAACCCACCCCGACGGGTGCGAAGTCGACGGGGACGTGTTCCCCGACGGCACGGAAACGTTTTCCCTCGGCAAAATCGACAAGAAATGGGACAAGATCTACGCCAAAAACACGTACTCCACGACCATCGACTCCGCCCAGTCGTACGCGCAGAACGTGTACGCCACCGTCGCCGCCACCGTCAACACCCTCAGCGTCCTGGCCGCCGCGGACTTCGGCAACAACACGCTCACCGGCGTCGCCTCGCCCACCAACTCCAGCGACGCCATGACCAAGGGGTACGCGGACGCCAACTACCTCAGCCTCAGCGGGACCATCAACACCAACATCACCGTGCCGGCCCAGTCCGTGATCGAGACCAACCCCACCCACCCCTCGGCCAACCAGCTCGTCACCAAGAAAATCACCGAGGACCGATACTCCCCGAAAAACCACGACCACGACGGGACGTACGCCGAACTCGCGGTCCTGAACTGGATCAGCGAATTCCTCTCGGAAATGGCCGCGGCCACCACCCACGGGAACCTCGCCGCCTCCTCCGACGGCACCTTCGCCACCGCCTCGTTCAACATACCCAACACGATCAGGTTCAAAATAAGCTCCGTCCTCCTCGCGCAAAACGTCCAGACCGTGGACTCCGTCAGGCTCACCGTGAGAATGTTCCACTCCGCCACCGGCGTGTACATCACCAGCGCCGACCAGGAACTCAGCCTCTCGTTCGACCAGGCCACCAACACCATCCTCGCCTCGCAAACCGGCTCGCTCTCCTTCGGGGCGTCCACCTCGCTCGTCGGCGACCTCAGCCTCAAGATCGTTATCGACGCCAGGATCGCGGGGTTCAGGAGGCCCGTCATGACCGCCCACGCCCAGGGCCAGTGGTCCTCCCCCACGGTTCTCAGGGTGGACCTCTAAAGAAATACCACCAAACTTATATCTTCGGGATGAAAAATGGCCACCACCGCCCAGTACCAACGCGATCGCCGCTCGCGACCCGGGGTTCGGGATACCGAGTCCCGCCGCCGCGCCCTCGATCGGATAGCCGCCGACCACGTCCCGCGCGCCGCCACCCTCGCCAAGTGGGGCATATCCGCCGAGGACGTCAACCGCATCAGGGCCCAGAAGGACCTGCCGCCCCTCGATTTCGGAAACGAACCCCCCGAGGCTCAGGTACACCTTCCTGAAAGTTCGGGATCGGGATCGCAAACCGTTCAGGATATCCTCGCGAAGGTCGACGCCATACGAGGAAAACAGATGATCGGCCGCAACGGCAAACCCGCGAAGAAACCCGACGGGTCGCCGAAAATCATCTCCGACAGCTCCGTCGACCAGTACAAGCGCGGGGTGCGCGCCATCGCGGAAATCGCCGCGTGCGAAGCCCGGGAAGACTTCGGGAAGTGCCTCCGGGATCACGAAGCCGTGATCGCGAAAGTCCGCGATCGGTACCCGAAAGAGAACTCGTTCAAAACAATCATCGGCTCGATCGTGTCCACCGCCAAGTACATCAAAGCCGTTCAGGGACACCCTCGGCCAGGAGGCGCACGACGCGTACCACGAGGCCATGGTCGGCTCCATCGTGAAGGCCGAGACGCAGGCCATCATCGACACCGAAACGCAAACCGTCGAACCGCTCGACGAGATCAAGAAGGGCCTGGACGAGATCGGGAACAAGTTCGGGAAACAATCAGATCGGTACCTCGAGGCCAAGCTTCAGGTCGACCTCGCGGGGATTCGAGACGACCTGTCCTCCGTCGCGATAGTTCAGAGCGAACGCACCGCCCAGCAAAAGGGGATCAAAAACTTTTACGTCCCGCAAACCCGCAAGCTCGTGATCGCCGAGTTCAAAACCGCGAAGTCGTACCCGCCCTACGAGTTCAAGCTGTCCACCGAGAACGCCAACCTCGTCGCCGACTCCCTCAAAAGGAAACCGCGCAAGAAACTGTTCCCCGCCCGGGTCGGCAGGAGGGTGGACGTGGGGGTGGACGTGGGGGTCAACACCATCCGCCACTCGTGGATCACGACCCTCATCGGCTCCAACCCCTCCGAGGCGAACGTCAGGCGGGTGGCCGCCAAGTTCAAGCACAAGCCAGTCATGTCCCTCCGGTACTTCCGGGGCGCGCCGCCCTCCGAAGAGGAGGACTAACCGGGATGAAAATATCGCCACGCAGGTCAACAATGCCGACGCAGCACGACCAGGACTTCTTCAGGAAGCTCCGGAAGCGCGAAAGGTGCCGGCAGATATTACATGGAAAACTACGAGGCGCTCAGGAGGCGAGCGCTCGACCGGTACTACCGCCTCACGTACCCGGAACACGAGGGGCGGCCGCCTCTTCAGGAGAAGGGAAGACCCAGGAGGGTTCCGAGGGGTTCTTGATGGGTTCCTGATGGGTTCCTGAACGCGTTTTCATGTTATACACCTCCACCAGCTTCACGTAATCGGGTTTCTTAATGGTCCAGTTCCCGATGTTTTGCCTTATGAACTCGCAGTATCCCGGATCTTCTGATATGACTTCCAAAATCGTTTTACCGGCGTGCTTGCCGTTCCTCATGATACTCGTCGCCGACTTCTTGCACGTGGCGCAAATAAATGAGGATTCTCCCGTCGAGGATGCCTTCACCGCGTTCGTTTTGCACAGCAAACACATCTGCTTGCGATGCATCCCTTTCCATCTCTTAATGCAGTCTTTTCCGATGAGATAACACTTTTTGTCGCGGAGGCGGTACACCAGGTGGTGGTGCTCTATCTCAACTTGGGACACACACACGCCGGTCGGTCGTGGGGGATCCAGTCCGAACATCGCACACACCTTCCGGTAATAATCCTCGCCATACTTCCCTCCATTCTCGAACTCGGTAATCTCCTCCTCGGAGTGGCCCAACTCCTTGAACCTGTTCATGAACTTCCGATACGGGATGGACTCCAACGACATGTTCACCTAGGATATTTTTTTCCTCGCCCCGGAGACGCGTCGTCCGTCAGGAACACAAAAACAATTTTCTGGAGAAGGATCAACATGAACGTATCCGAAGCCATCGATATCGCCCCCGTTGAATCCGCCGCCGAGAAGAAGAAGCGGATCGCCCGCGAGAACTACAGGAAGCGCTACGTCGACAACCTCGAGAGGGAGCGCAAGGCCTCTCTCGCGCGATACTACAAGAACCGGGGCAGCGACGTTCGGCCTCCCGGACGTCCCCGAAAGTACGAGATCCCAGAAAGTGCCTAAGCGTCTGCGAGCAGAAAACTTTATTGTTAAGAATAACCAAAATGTCAGGAACTAGCAACATGCCCCTCCGGATCGAGCTCACGGAAACCTGCCACAACGTCGATTTCTTACAGAAATTGTTTTCCCAGTCCAGCAGCTCCGTGATCGACAAGTCCCTCGTCACGATCGCGAAGAAGCTTCACCAGAGGCTCAGGAAGAACGCCTCCACCACGGTCGAGTACGTCCAGAAGGCGTACCCGATCCCTGGCGAGGGCGACGCCTTCATCGGCCGCATGTACCCCTCCAACCAGCGGTTCGTGTGCTTCCAGAACATGCTCGGCTGCCTCCGCCGCGTCCTGATCGCCGGCAAGTACGTCGAGGTCGACATGCAGAACGCCCACTTCCAGCTCCTCGCCGGCAAGTACCCCGACGCCCCCGCCATCCACGACTACATCTCCAACCGCGAGGAACACCTCCGCGCCGTCCAGGAGGCCGCCGGCGTCCCGCGCGCGGTCGCGAAGGAGCTCTTCATCGTCCTGATCTTCGGGGGCTCCGTCGACGGGTGGAAGGCCGACCACAACATCCCGGAATCCCTCCAGCTTCCCAGTATCTGCCAGGAGCTGTACTACACCGTCGTGGCGCTCAAGGGCGACTTCGAGACCCGGCCCGAGAACCAGACTTTCGTGAAAGCGGCGAAATCCAAGAAGCTCAGGAGGTCGTGGCAGAAACACCGCCTTCGCGCTCTGGCTCCAGGATCTCGAGGCCCGGTGCATGCTCGCGGCCATCGATCACCTCCGCGCCGGCGGCGTTCATGTCGCCTCCCTCATCCACGACGGAGCGCTCATCAGCGCCGCCGACGAACACAAGGTCGATCTGGAGGCCTTGGGAACGCACGTCCGCGAAGCCACCGGCCTGGAGTGCTCCTTCGCCGTCAAAGGACTCGACCTCACCGGCGACGACGAGGCGTGGGTTCAGCAAGTCGAGGAGGGGTTCGCCAACCACGCCACCGAGATGAAGGAGATCGCCGACAAGCGCGACGACAAGACCAAGCTGGTCGTGGAGGCGGCCCTCGAGGGCGGCCACCGCCTCCTCGCCAAACTGTTCCACGCGATGTACCCGGACTCATACGCCTTCCTCGGGAAACCCGACGGCTGGTACGTGTTCAGGTCGCCGCGGTGGTACCCGATCAACATGAACGTCCAGCCCATCATGAAGAAAATCGATACCTCCCTGTACAAGACGGTCGCGAAGTCCCTCAAGATTCTCGAAGCCGAGGAGGTTCCCGACGGTTTCACGATCGAACTCGTGTCGGGGCTCCTGAAATTCATCGCGATCGTGAAGTTCAAAAAGGACCTGGTCGACCAGCTGGCAATCTCGTACCATGTCGCCGACCCTTCCCAGTGGCTTTCGGCGCTCGACAGCAACACGCACACCCTCGGCTTCGAGGACTGCGTGTACGACTTCGACGAGAAGTGCTTTCGCGAAGGGCGGCCCGAGGACATGATCTCCATGAGCGTCGGGCACACGCAGGCGGACGTGGAGGCCCACATGATCGGAAGCGATATCGGACAAGAAATCATCGACGCCATCGAAACCATGCACGCTTCCGATGAGGTTATGTCGTACGTGTTGCAAACCCTCGCCACCTCCGTGGTCGGCGACCGGCCCAACGATCGCTTCCAGATCTGGTCAGGAACGGGCGGGAACGGGAAAGGCCTCGTGAAAAATCTGGTCTCCTCAGCGCTCGGCCAGTATTACTACGAACCGACCGCGGGCCTCTTCGCCACCCGATCGGTCACCGGATCCGTTCTCTCATCCGAACTGGCCAAGCTCAAGGGGAAGCGGATCTGTATCGCATCCGAAGCCGAGCCGGGCGACACGCTCCGCGCCGGCCTCCTCAAGCAGTGTACCGGCCACGACCTCATCCATGCCCGAGACCTTTACAAGTCCGCCAGCGAGTTCCGGTGCGTGGCGAACATCGTCCTCTGCTTCAACGAGATCCCGGGCGTGGACGATTCTTCAGGAGGTATCGAGCGACGCCTCGACCTCATCCGGTACCCATTCAAGTTCGTCGATTCCCCTTCCCTCCCCCACGAGAAGCAGGTGGACCGCTCCCTCCAGAAAAAGTTCTCGAGCAAGGTGTTCGGGGCTGCCTTCCTCAGCTCGCTGATCAAGATATACAACACATCCGGGTTCGACTTCGACCCGCCCGAGTCCGTGAGACAGGAGGCGAGGGACTTCCTCGGGGAGAACGATCTCGTGGGACAGTTCCTGAATGAGTTTTACGAGGAGACGGGTGAATATTCCGACTTCGTCACCCTCAGCGACATCTGGGGCAAGCTCCGCTCCGCCCGCGATTTCAGCGACCAGATGGTGGACGTCAAGCAAAGCCGACAGCTCTGCCAGAAGCTCAGGAACAAGGGACTGGCGATCTCGAAGGCGAAGGGGGTCACCGTTCTGCGCAACTACAAGGTCAGGGAGGGCGAGGAGAGGGGGGGTGGGTGGAGGGGCTCCGGATCTGGAGGGGTTCCTGTGTGAGGGTGAGCGAGGGGGCTGGGTAGAGCAGGTAGAGCAGAGGTAGAGCAGACGTCTACCCAGCAAAATCAAGCGGTACACCGGTTGATTTTCAGAAATTCTCAGAGATTTTTAGTATCATTTTAATCAGAGGTAGAGCAGGTAGAGCAAAATCCGGAAAATACTTTTGTAAAGGAAAACGAGTTTCGGCCGGGCCCGAAACTCGCAACGTGTTCCTAGGGATACTTTTTAAAAATGCCCATTTTGCTCTACCTGCTCTACCCAGAGCTTTTACCGTGTAAATGATACGGTGGGCGAAGAAAGCTCCTGATCAAAAATTCACCAGGGGTAGAGCAGACCCTCACCCAGCCACGATCTCCGGAAATGTTCCCAGGGGGCTGCGAAGCGAAAACGTTTTCGGGAGGGGGAGGGGGAGGAAAGCGCGTAACGCGAGCAAAAATATTATCTCGGCGTATACAAAATGGTATTCGGACAGCTCACCCAGGCCCCCACGACCGGCGCCCCCCTGCGGCGGAAACCGAAGGCGCTGTACACGTTCAAGTCCGGGCGACACGCCAACAAAACGTTCAAGGAGGTCGCCGATGACCCGAAGAACAAGACATACTGTGAATGGGTCATGGATAAGGAGGATCTGAAAGGGGCCATGGCGGCCTTTCAGGATTACTTGTTCGAGATCGAGTCTCCCTGATCGTCGCCTGAAGCGTACTTGCGGGGACGTCCGGGAGGCCTGGGGGGGCCGCCGGCCTCCGCGCGCCGAGCGTAGTACCGCTTATTGGCATATGCGCGACAGCGTTCCAAATTATCGCGATAGTATTGCCTGGACTTTTCGCGAGCCGCGGCGATTTTGGCTTCATCGCGGTCGGTCGCCATGTTTAATGTACAATATATTTTTTCTCTCACGCGGGATGTGCGCGCAGGTTCGTCCCGAAAAGACGGACCCGGGGCATTTTCTTGTTTTTTGTCGTCACGATCGGTAATGAATCGCGTTCTGGATGTTTGTTCGGGATCCCAGAGCGTGGGGTCGGCCTTGCGCGAGATGGGATTACCGGTCGGCGTACCCCCAGGGGCACTTCGACGTTATATGGGCCAGCCCGCCGTGCACCGAGTACAGCACGGCGAAGACGATCGGCGTGCGTGACCTCGCGCTGGCGGACTCGATCGCCCAAAAGTGTCTCGAGATCATCGAGTGGTTCGGGCCGCGCCACTGGTTCATCGAGAACCCGTATACGGGAATGCTCAGGAAAAGGGATTTCATGGCGCCGCTGGAGCCGTTCCTCCACCGCTGCACATATTGCAAATACGGGCGGGATTATAAGAAGTACACCGCGATCTGGACCAACAAGGCGGGCCTCGAGCTGAAGCACTGCCACCTCGAGCCTTGCGATTACAAGCGCGAGAACGGCATCCACCTGGCGTGCGCCCAGAACGGGCTGCACGGCGACCCGCGGAAGCGGCCGTTCAAGCGCCGCACGGGGCGGGCCAAGACGTACCAGATCCCGGAGGCGCTGCTGGCCGAGCTGTTCGCGGGCGTCGCGGGGGAGGGGGCGGGGTAGCGGTGAGGCGGTAAAGTACAGGGCCACCGGGTCCCGTAGGGCTGAAACCGCGTAACGGTCAGGGTGCAAGGGCTTAGGCGGAGGTCATGGCCGTTACAATCCCCGATTGACGTCAAATGGGGCCCTCACGGGTACCTGTAGCTCGTGAAACTAATAATTTATTGCGCCGCGCTGGCGGCGCGGCGCGATGGAGTCGTCGTTCTTAATTAATGTGCTGACGATAAACGGTGTCCCTGTAACGATAAACGGTGTCTCCCTGTAACCAAAAAGTTTATAAACGGTGTCGCGCCCTTCAAGATGGCGCTACCCTACTACTGTTGCTCGACAACGACACTCTGCCCTCAGCCGCTTATCCAGCACCGTTCACAGCCCCCTGCAGCCACATTCAGCAGTCCAAGGTCCGGAATACGGCTCGTGTGTGAGGCTGTATCAGAGGGTTGTCCGCTAGTGGTAGGGTGCGCCCTGCTCGAGAAGCCGGTGGGAGGCGAGAGGGCGAGGGATGTCATCGCGAGCGCCGCCGCCGGTCGCCTCCTCGCCGATGAGCGGTGCCAACTCGGCGCGAGCCGCGTTGTGCACGTGGCTGCGCCGCGCTAGAAGCGGCCAGGGGTGGGGCCGTGTGGAGGTGACGGGGCTGCCTGGGGGGCAAGTGCGGGTGTGGTCCCAGCAGCTTGCAGGCGGCTGGGGGTGAGCCCCCCCCCCCCCCCCCCCCCCTCCCCTTGCCGACACCTCACTCACTCCAACACAGGCCTATCCGCCGCCTGCCCGAGTTCCACACTTCATGTCATGGCAGGCATGACACGCATATCTTATGTTCACAACCACCCTGGATGCAACGCAGACAGCGGAGCGGCATGCCTTCCAGCGGGGCCGGCGCTCGTGGCGGCGCAGGCACTCGGCAGCGCTCCGCGCTGCACAGCTCCGCGGTGAGGCACCCCGGCAAGCGGCACACCTCTGTGCGGCATGGCAAGGCACCGGAGGGCGGGGGGGGGGGGGGGGGGGGGGTGATGCTCGTAAGCCCGGAGAAGGAGAGGGGAAGGGGCGGCAGGGCGGACTGTGCTCCATTCCTGCCCTGAGCCATGAGCCACCTCACGGCCATCACCCTGCGCGGACCCTTGCTGCTCTATGATGGGCTACCTGCGCGCCGCGGTGACCCAAACAAGAGGCTGGCCTGCTATGTGTGCGTGTGTATAGGCAGTGCCCATGAGCCCGCTCTCCCGCCCTCTGCACCCTGGGTCCTTACAGATGCCGGCGGCGCAACCCATGAGCAACATGTCGTCGCACGGCCCCAGCAAGCCGCCAGCACCGCGACGCTCCGCCGCGCGCTCCGCGTCCGTGGATGATTCTTGGAAGCAGAAACGGATGCTCAGTGAGCGGCAGAAGCATGAGGCGCCGCACCGCCGCCGGAGGGAGGCATCCGCGTGCACTCAACAATCGCAGAGCGCACAGCGCTCGGCGGCCCGTGACGCCCCTCAGTCCGCCAGCCCCGCGCCCCAGGCGGCGCCTCAGGAGTCCCTGGTGGAAGAGGCAGCCCCCAGCGCTGTGGAAGCAACAGTGCAGCAAGCGGAGCCGGATGTGCTGCCGCAGTCGACGCAGCAAGCGCATCTGCCTGACCCGGAAGCCAACGGGGCAGTCACGGAGGCAGCTGCGGCGGAGCGAGAGCGCCACCCCTTCCCGCTCGCGCTGCTGCGCTCGCTGTCAGGCCACCGCCGACCCACTAGCACAGACGCCGAGCCCGGCGCTGGGCTTCCAAGGGAGCCTGGTACCAACCCCATGGCAGAGCCAGCTGTTGCGCTGGAGCCAGAGTGCGCTGCCGCGGAGGCACGGCCAGGCGCTGGGCTGCCAGCGGAGCCGCCGCCCTCAGAGGAAGAGGCGAAGGCGGCGCGGGCGGCGGTGGCGGAGGCAAGCGGGGAGGCAGAGGGGGAGGCAGCGGGGCGGCCTGTGTTTGAGGGGGTGGACTACCGGGCGCTGGAGGAGAGCTCGGAGCTGCTGCGCAACGTGCATGTTGTGCGGGATCGCGCCGACGTGCGCCCCCTTCCCCCCTTCCCACCCACCCATCCATCGCGACCCCAGGGCCACCTCGCCAGCCCTCCAGACTTGCCGCCTTTTATTGTTTTGCCGCCTAGGACACGTCATCCCAATGCTGGACACCTATTGATCCGTGCTGAAGGGCAGGCCAGGCCAGGCCAGGGCGGCACATGCATCACTGCCCCCCCCCCCCCCCCCCTTCCCCCCGCCGCCTTTCTTCTGCCTTGCTTTGGGGGCGCTCCTCCCTACTTTCCATATCTTCTGCAAACATCATTCACAGCCGCCGAGCCCAACCTTCAACGGTAGTTTCTTAGGCTGCTCGGCTGCTCCGCAATGTTGCTCCGGCGCTGTCTCGCCGTTTCGCCCATACACAAACCCCCACCCCCTTCTCGGTCTCCCTGCACCGTTCCTGCATCGTCTCCGCGCTCTATTTCGCTCCCCCCCCACCCCCCCCCTTATGTCTAATTCGCATACACCTCCGCTGTAAGCTCAGTCTCACCTGGGCAGGCAGGCCCAGCCCCCCCCCCCCCCCCCCCCCCGGGGCCCCTGCCAGCCACAGGGCGCACACCGCAAAGCCAACGGTCTGCCTAACCAGGAGGGTGCTGAGGGTGTTGGAGGAGGTGAGGGAGGAGGGGGAGGTGACCATTGTGGTTTGTACTGCGGCAGGCGGAGCGCGTGGCAGCGCTGCTGATGAGCGCCAAGTACCGGCAGCATATCTTCGCGTGCGACACCGAGGTGGCGCACATCGACGTCAAGAAGCAGAGCCCAGTTGGCCATGGGCAGGTGCGGCCCCAGCCGTCAACCCAGCCCCCAGCCAGTCCCACCAGGGGGAAACTTCCCTCTCCCTCCGCCTGTTGAGCCAGGAGGGGCCTCTGAGCCCGCGCTGCCTGCCCTGCCGGCGGCAGGTCATCTGCTTTTCTGTGCATGCGGGGCCCCACCTGCACTTTGGCGAGGGCACCAGCCTGGACCCCGCCAACAACAGGAACATGCTGTGGGTGGACACCTACGGCATCAAGGTGCGCGGCAGCGAGGCCGCCCTGCCGCTTCTCCTCTCCCGGTGGACCAAACCCTGCCCACCGCAGCGGCGCTGAGTGCATACGGCTGTCTGTGGCCTGCAGGACGAGGCGGAGGTGGCGGGCGTCTTCGATGCTTTCAAGCCTTTCTTCGCAGATAGCAGCATCAAAAAGGTCCCCCCCCCCCCCCCCCCCCACCACCACCACTTCGGCCAGCTGGCAAAGTCAGTCACCATTCATGCTTCCTCCACCAATAGAGCTGTGCTACATAGCTGCTGACAATCAGGCCCTCTTGTCCCGCCTCCACACGGCCGCGCGCCTCCCGTCAGGTCTGGCACAACTTCTCCTTCGACCGCCACGTCCTGAACAGCCACGGCATGGAGTGCAACGGCCTCGCCGGCGACACCATACACATGGCGCGCATGTTTGACGCCAGCCGGCTGCAGGGCGGCGGCAGCGGCTACAGCCTGGAGGCGCTGTCCTCCGACGCCGAGATCATGAAGAGGTTCGGCAAGGTGGAGTCCAAGACGTCCATGAAGAAGCTGTTTGAGCGACCCGTCATCAAGAAGGATGGCACAGCGGTAAGGGACTGCTCGCCCAGCGCGCTGTGCCCTATGACCCCCCCCCCCCCCCGGCCCGGGGCCCACTCTTCCCCTGTTGCTCCTGTCATATCGGGCAGGCACAGGATGACCAACGCCATGCCGCCGTGCAGGGCAAGCTGACGGTTCTGGCACCGATGGAGGTGTTGCAGCTGGACCCCGACACGCGCGCCCGCTGGATTCACTACAGCGCGCTCGATGCCAAGTCCACGTGGCAGCTATTCGAGGCGCTCAAGGTGGATGCGCCCGGACGCTGTCATGTCATCAGCATGATCGCGCCCGCCCGCGCAGACAGCAATTGTTTCATTGGATGCCGTTGGCGATCCCAGTTACTTAGCTCCAATATGACTGTGCCTGACTGCATCCCTTGCTTATGCCACTTCGATATCTCACTCTTGACCGATCACAGCCTAGATGTGCAGGAGGAGAGACATGATTGTGCCTCTGCGCGGTGAGCTCCCCGGGTTCTGAGCGCCGGCCCTGCCACGCTGCCCCGCAGGTCCACCTCACTGCCATGCGCTGCTTTACGAACGGCTTCACGCTGCCCGCTCATGTGAGCAACATGTGGGACCTTTACGAGGAGTATTGGCTGCCGTTTGGCCAGCTTCTCACCGACATGGAGGCGGCCGGCGTGCTCGTCAACCGGGAGCACCTGGCCAAGGCAGAGGTCAACTCCCCCCCCCCCCCCCCCCCAACTCCCCCTCTCCCAACCCCCCACACTATAGCCTCAGGCACACGCACGCGTGCACGCATGCCCACCAGCGACTTAGCTCCACAGCCAAGTCTGGTCTCACAGTTGCTGCCGCTGGGGGTCACCTCTCCGCAGGTGGCTGCCCTGAACGACCAAGAGGCTGCCAGGACGAGATTCAAGGTGCGTCCCTGGAGGCTGAGCACGCCGCACCGGTCCCGGCGCTGTTGGAGTTGCCTGATGTGATGCCTGACGCTCCGCTGTGCTTCCTCCGCAGAGCTGGGTGGCGGACCACGTCCCCGACGGCGGGCTGATGAACGTCTCAAGTGGGCCTCAGGTGCGATGTCAGCCCTCTCCCTCCTCCCCCCGCCCCCCCTTCCCATCCCTTCCTGCATCGCCTCTTTCCTCTGCACTACCGCCGTCGCTGACTCCCCCCCCCCCCCCCTCCTCTTAATGCTGCAGGTGCGGCAGCTGTTCTTCGCCGGCCAGAAGAACCAGAAGAGCGAGGAGCATCTGGACCTGGAGAAGACCTTCAAGGTGGGTGAATTAAAAGGGGGGGCATGTTCCCCCATGTGCCGTGCCCTGGAAGGCTGTCCCCTGGGCGGATGACCGTAGGGAAGCCGCTGCCATGGCAACCAGCAACGCCAGGCAGCTATGGGGCGGCCCATTAACCCGTTGCCTCTCCCCAATCAACGTTGCCTAGTGACCCGCAACCTTCAGCTGATGGTTGAATAACACCAGCAACTGCTGACGTTGATGGCATCACGACCCATTCATACATACGGCCGCCGACGGGGCAGTACAAGAAGTGCGACTTTGGGAGGTTCATCTGATGTCAATGTCCTATATTTGTACCGATTCCGGCATAACTTCATCTAAATTTGGATTGGATAAGATGGATACTTTCTCTGTTTAGTCTCTTCTGTAAGTCTCTGTAAGTCTCTTCGCGCCCCATCAGCTCCTGAACCATTGCTGGCAGCTATGACAGCCTTCCCAACAATACTACCCTTTCTTATTTTTTACCCGGCATGTTTTGACGTCAATGCCATTGATGTCCTTCTCTACTTGGAAACGAGAACGCTGCCGGCATCAGTGATAGTAGCGGGCATTGGCCACAGCCTGATGCTGTGGGACCGTATGGCAACAGATCCCAAATGATGACCCCAACTACATTGAGGAGGGTGCCAAGCGGTGGAAGAAGAACCGCAACATCACGCTCTGGGGCGTCTTTGGGCGCAACGTGGTCTCCCCGCTGGAGGTGACGCACTACACACCCAGCGGGTGGCCTGCCACCGGCACGCCCGCTCTGCGCGGGCTGGCCGGCAAGTCCCAGGCGGCGCTCAAGGCGCTGGCGGAGCAGGGGCTGGAGGAGGCGACGCAGGTGGGGTCGCCGCACCCCCCCATGTTGCACAGCACCCTGCCCGCTATGATCTCAATCGTAATAAACTTAAGAGCAATGAATTACGACTGAAAACATACTCTACAAGGGTTTTCCTACAAAGGCTTTCCCGTACAGCAGTGACTCAACTGTCAGTAGATGCGTGGCCCATGAGCGCCGCGGCGGCGCATGAGCGGTAAACCCACCAGGCCATGCATCCGTGGCTGTGTGCACAAGTGCGCGAAGGTTTGATGAGTCGCGGCTGCGCCTACTGGCACCGTGACAGAATTGGGAGCCGCTGGAAGCGCAGTAACCCTTACCACAACCCTAGGAAACCCTGTGGGTGCCGGCGGCTAAGAACCTGCCCTGCCTGCCAGAGGTCAAATGCAGACAAATACATACTAGTGGAACTATAGCAATTGTTACTATAGGCAGCGTGCAGCACCACTCTGAGGCCCCAAGATAAGGGTTCATGTCAGTGCGTTGGCGCATGCAACCGCCACTGTTTGGCGCATGTGTGTGTATGTGTGTGGGCGCGCACACACAGAAGATTTCCTCCCAACTAACACCCGCAAAGAGACAGCATCCGGTAGCCCCTGACTGATGCCTGCGCCGCACTCCCTTCCCCGCGGCAGGCGGTCCCCCTGGACGCATCCTTTGAAGACGACGGCGAGGGTGGCAGCGCGGAGGACGGCGAGCAGGAAGCAGTCGTGGCGTCGGCCGCGCCGCTCAGCGCCGCGGATGCCGGCCAGCTGCAGGCGGAGGCCAAGAAGGGCGGCCTGGGCTCGATGTACGCGGCGTACGGCGGCGGCGTCGCGGGGCTGCGGGCCTGCGCGGCGGTGGACGCGCTCGTGGAGGTCAACGCCATCGACACGCTGCTCTCCAACTTCATCCTGCCGCTGCAGGTGCGCCCCCCGAACTGCTGTAGGAGCGTGGTGACGGTAAGAGAGGACTCCCCTGCAACAATGCCGCAGGGGCGGGCATTCTTGTTGCAGGTTGAAGGTGGCCACACTGACGGCATCTTGGATAACCTTTGTCTTTTGTGTTACACATGTTGCAATATACGGGCGCCGGCGTGGTTATGAAAACACCGCGGCTGAGAACCTGCCCTGCCTGCCAAATGGCAAAGGTTAGACAAACCGATAGCGGAACTGTAGCGAATGTTCCTTTAGGTGGGTGACATTCAAGGCCTATGTCAGGCTTATAAGAAGGGCTCTTTTGTCGGTGCGTCGGCAACAGTGGTAAATGCAGGCTACTGTAGAAAGCTGCTGGTAGGTTGGAGGGTTTGCAAGACCTGAAGTGTTCTCTTTGTGTGATGTGTGCTGATCGCCTGCCCGTTGCATTGCCCACCCGGCGCACCGCAGGGCGACGACATCGCCACGGCGGACCACCGCGTGCACTGCTCCCTCAACATCAACACGGAGACCGGCCGCCTGTCTGCGCGGCGCCCCAATCTGCAGAACCAGCCGGCGCTGGAGAAGGACCGCTACAAGGTCCCGATGCCGCCCGGCTAGCACGCCCCATGGCATCGCCTGGTCTGCACGCCGGATGGCCGGATGGGTGCACAGCTGACGGCTGTTGATGCTGCCCCCTGCCCCCGCCAGATTAGGAAGGCATTCACGGCCAACGTGGCGGCCGGCCACACGCTCGTCGTGGCGGACTACGGGCAGCTGGAGCTGCGGCTGCTGGCGCACATGGCGCAGTGCCACTCGATGCGCCAGGCGTTTGAGCTCGGCGGCGACTTCCACTCGCGCACGGCCCTCGGCATGTACGACCACATCAAGGAGGCGGTTGCCAGGGGCGACTGCCTGCTCGAGTGGGACTACCCCAACGTGCGCCCCCCCCCCCCCCCCCCCCCTCTTTCCCAACCCCAACCACACGTGCTGGGGTTGGTTATGTACTGCGCATGCCGCGATTGCCCAGCAGACGGTGCCCCCCCTGGCATTGGGGGGGCAACGCAGTCGCCCATTGCCGCTGCCCCTTGCCATCTCCCGCGCCCTATCCGCCAATAAACTCGCCGGCTTGCTTGCCCCGCAGGGCGAGCCGCCGCCGGTGCCGCTCATCAAGGACAAGTTTGCGAGCGAGCGGCGGAAGGCCAAGGTCGGGCACCCTGGCCGCGCCCCGCCCCGCCCGGCCTACCCCGGGAGCGCGCCCGAACCCCCCGCTGACGCTGCGGCTGCCGCGGCGCAGGTGCTCAACTTCAGCATCGCGTACGGCAAGACGGCCCACGGCCTCATGAAGGACTTCGGCACCGACCTGCATGAGGCGCAGGAGACGGTGAACCGCTGGTACGCGGACCGCAAGGAGGTGCGCCGCCCCCCCCCCCCCCCACCCTGTCCCCGTTCTTCCTCCAGTGCCGTTTCCTTGGGAGCGGGGTGCTCCTGTTGGATCCCCCATCTAGGCGCCCCCAGCCCGCCTCCCTGTCCCTCCTCTCTCTCCAGCTGACAGCAACTGAACGCCGCAACTGCAGACTCAAAGCCCCCCTCCCCCCACCCCCCTCCCCCCCAAAAAAGAGGCGGAAAATGATGCATGCAATCAACGTGTGATGGTGCGCATTGAGGCGCAGCGCTGACTGCGCATGTGCGCCTGTGCCTGCGGCAGGTGAAGGAGTGGCAGGAGAGGCAGCGCGAGCTGGCCCGGATGAACGGCTACGTGACGACGCTGCTGGGCCGGCGGCGCAAGCTGCCGGGCATCGACGACAGCAGCGCCATGGCCAAGGGGCACGCGATGCGCGCCGCCATCAACACCCCCATCCAGGGCGCCGCTGCGGACGTCGCGACCGCCGCCATGATCTCCATCGACCGCTGCCAGCAGCTGAAGGACCTCGGCTGGACGCTGCTTCTGCAGGTGCCCCCCCCCCCCCCCCCCCCCCCCCTCATTCCCCTCCTTGTCCTCCGCCCCCTGCAGATACTTTCTTAAACATCAAACATCGAAAGGAATCCATCTGTACCAGCTCTTCCGTGTTCCCCGTGCGTAGGTACCATCAAAACTGTGCTCGCAAGTCACACAAATTGTGAATCGTTTTGCAACATCAAGTTGCAGGTTCCGTGATGTTTCCGTGCTTTATCCTTAGAGTTTCCGGATGAATACAGTTGCTCTTTGGAGGCTGTCGTCCCCAAAAACAGTCACAACTTGCGTGACCCCAAAGCGGGAGTGATTACGGTAACCCCTCTGACTGCCTCCCTCCACCCCCCCGCCAAACCAACTCCCCGCTCGTCATGCCCTCTTCCCGGCACGCAGGTACACGATGAGGTGATCCTGGAAGGGCCCAAGACGACGGCGGAGGAGGCGCAGCGGCTGGTGGTGGCCTGCATGGAGCGCCCCTTCAACGGCGAGAACCCCCTCAGCGTCGACCTCAACGTCGACTCCAACATTGCGGACACGTGGTACGACGCCAAGTGAGGCGGCGGCGGCGGCGGGGGAGGAGGGGGAGGGTCGGGGGTGGGCGGAAGTGGGGGGGGGGGGGGGGGCATCCGGAGCATGCGGACGGAGCCAAGTCGCTGCCAATCAGGCAGCGGCATTCGCTCAACGCACAGCGCCGGGCAAAGCGGTAGTGTGCGAGGCGCGTAGCGGCTAATTAGCGACTAGTAGTTGAGGAACGTGATACTCTTGTAAAACATCGATACGGGACGCTCACCGGGTGCACACAACAGAGTACACGCGGGGCAGGCAGCAAGCATACTTCGCCCATTGTGGCGCGATGCCGCATGCAAAATGGTTGATGGGACGTCTCATTTTCCGCTCCATCCGTTGGACCCCGCTCATGACAACAAGAGCGCGGTAGGCGTCCGGACAGACAGACAGACAGAAACCAACACCTGCTGCCCTCCCCCCTGCTTCCGACGTCCGTAATAAGGAATCGAGTGCTGGGACCTTGACTCGTGAGCGGCGCTACCACTGCTGCGAGTTGTCCGCGCGCGCCATGTATTTATATATGGGCATCTTTCGCGGATGTGGCGAACGAACATTCACGTTATATTGTTCGGACATTAAGCGAGTAAAGGAAGCAGGTGAGTGCAAAGGCACTTACCTGCCAAGCCCCCGTTCCGCTAACCCCGCACCCGGCCTGGACATTTATATATGTCATTTCATGGCATGGCATGGCATGGCATGGTACTTGTATATGATGGATAGTCAGCAAGCATGACAAATACACTTCTCCACATAAGTCCGGGTTTCGCGGACGATTCAATCGGCATGCCCACACGTGCATACATTGGAGCCGTGCGCGATGTCGTCGCCCAGGGTCAGACGGGTTGGGGGAAATGATGTGATACAGCGCGTGAGGTCATCCGATATCGCAACGTGGCAGCCGTTGCCATCGGCACTTTCATTTAGGCCAAAGCAGTCCGTGTGGGGGTATGGCCGTAGCGCTTCAAAAACCACATGTTGCGCCATCCATGTGAATATATAGTCATGGGACACAACTGCCTCCGTACTCTTACCACATCATCACCCCTTGGTATGATACCTATCCGTCATGCGTGTAGGGCGGTGAAACTACGGCATACAGGGTGTAGGACAAGCCCTACGTATAGATTCAGCTATATAAATTATGGGCAAAATCAGCAGGGGGAGGGGGGAGTTGCGGTAATCGGTGCGTGCGCACGCAGGAGGGGGGTCTCGCGACCTCCTTGCCGTGCGGGTAGTCGGGTGAAGCTGTCCTATAGTAACGTATGGCTTCATGCCCATTGCGCATCATCGCCGCGAGCCGGATGGCACGGGAATGGCCCGCACGATAATGCGCCGAAGCTGGTGGAAATAATGCTGTGAAAAGGTTGCTGAATCGGGCATGGCGGCTGTGTGCATCGCTCAATGCTGGGAGCATACGCCAAGTATGAGTGGTCCGTGAGCGATTACACCCAACACACTGTCACCTGCACCATCGAGAAATAAAATTTCTTGAGGCAAACGAGGCATAAAGTTCCACGGCCATTCCGTGACCACATGTTGTCACAGACGTCAAATTTCGACCTATTATTTCTTTATAAAAACTCGAAAGTGCCGAAACGTGTTCAGATGACGGTGCTTGGATCGCCGGAGGGAAATATAACTATGCTTGCTTAATAGTTTTCTGATTGTATTTTCGAAAACTACAAGAATATGAAATATCCTCGCAACAGGCAGGCAGTCAGTCAGTCGGTCTTACTCACGTCTTATCAAGAAAATCAGTGACGATTGGCCATTATGAAAATAGACACGGATTGTCGGCGGGAAATGGGGTGGAATTCTTGTACTATGTTATGCCGCTATACATTCCCGGGCTATATATAGTACATAGAAAATATGGATTTTCATCATGGTGGCATCTGCTTTGTGCCGCAGCGTCTGCCATATCCGCGGGCGCATGAGGACCGAGATAGCCCAGACCTACCTGGTTTTTAGGGTTTCAGCCAGGGTTTTATGCATGGTGGCGACCCCAGATAGGGTACCGGAGTGGCTAGGGTTTCATACCCTGGTCACAGCCCCAAGCAGGGCACGAGGAGACCTATAGCCAAGCCCTTATGAGATTTCGTGGCAAAGTGTAGACGTTTGTGGCAAAGTATACGGCGGCCTCCGTGGCAGCTGAATCCAAGGTTGAAGACCCCACCCACGCACACCTGGTGGGACCCCTAACTCAGATAGGGCACCGGAGTGGATAGGGTTTCATACCCTGGTCAAAGCCCTAAGCAAGGCACGAGGAGACCTACAGCCAAGCCCTTCTGAGATTTCGTGGCAAAGTGTAGACATTTGTGGCAAGGTATACGGCGGCCTCCGTAGCAGCCGAATCCAAGGCTGAAGACCCCACCCACGCACACCTGGTGGGACCCCTAACTCAGCCTAGGGGGGGCCTCTAAGCCCGGGATAGGACCCCATAGGAACCTAGGTGTTACTTCTAAGTGGACCTGTAACAGGGACACCTAAGGAGGACTACCTGCAGCATACGGAGTACTGTACTATTGCTGGTACGGGACACAAGACATTGTCGTAGCCGCAGCTAAGTAGCAGTATAGCATCTTTATACATCTGTGTATTTTATTATATGTTATGAGTAGCATTACACAGAGGACAACACTTCACGCCAACGCGGCCTGGCGCGCGCGCGAGCACACATGAGTGCCGCGAGCGCTTAGCGTGACGCGTAGCCGTCCAGCCATGGCTGCGATCACGTGCGCGTGTAGAAGGGGGTCCTCCCTTTCTGGACAATCCCTCTTCCCCTTTGTCTCAACGCGAACCTCAGCCACTATGGGCATCCCTTATACACCTACATGGCTTTAGTTTTGACAAGCGTTGCTGGTCTTTACTAGCAACGTACTCTGCTGGTAAGAGTACCAGCAAAGTACGTTGATGGTACTCTTGCTGATATTGTTAATCGTATTGTGGGGGTGAGTACTGGTCGGTCGCGGAAAGCCTTGCCACAGGTCACCGCCGCATCGACAGTACTTTACGCAATGCTGGCCGCGACCGTTAACCGTTCCGATTGTACTTTTCGAGGTACTTCGCCTCGGACATGCCGAAAAGTCAGCAAGCAGCGCGCACGCACGATAAACAACCACGTGTCCGTCCGCCAGGCAAGCATGCGGGGTACAGTGATCACCTCCGATCCTCGCTTTGCACGCCGATCTTCGTCTCCTTCAACGTATTATGCCATACACAGTCTCCCATTGAGCCGCCCATCTGCCCGCACATTGAGATGGTGATGGCGCCCCACGCGGGATTGCGAGGATGCGACGGCATCTTCTTCGGCTAGCCTTTCAAGCTGTCGTGCTTTAGCGCTTGGTGCCATGCTATGCGATCGGTCTCTATGTGGACTGACATGCGTTGGAGCGCAGCGCTGGAACAGGCTGCGACTTCCGGGGGATAATAAACGGCGGGAGCACGAGCATATACGGCGGTCACTCGATCACGGGTTTCTGCGGCCGGGCTAGCTAGTGTAGGCTGGCGCCGTTGGACGAGCGCAATCCCCCGTATAACTAATGTGGAGTGTACCGAACTACCTACCGGTGCGAAATTAGCACTTGTACTGCAACATAGCCACGTTGCCTATATAGGCCATGTCATGCGCGTTTTAATTCCGCGGACGCTGTGCAGGTTGGTCTGGGGCGGGGCCTTCTCTGATGATGGGAAAGACAGCTTACCAATACGAAAACTTGATTCAGTTGTAACAAGTTCCGATTTCAGTACACCCCTCCACACAAGCATGGGGTCTGCGAATAAGTCGATTGACATGCCCATACGCGGCGACATTGAGGCCGTGCGCGCGTGCATGCATATCACGCAGGGTCGTAGGGTCGTACGGCTTTGGGGAAATGCGTGGAGGTGGCGGGGGTGGTGCCGCTAGACCTCCCGCACTCATTATCCTCTCCTCATGGTAGGCCGCTGCGTCTAGTTGGGCGCCATCTTATAGCGTTACTTTAATACAAGTTTTCTGACATTTCCTCGCAACGCACTGCGCGATACCGCGAGTTTGAGGGCTGCACTACAAGGCACTATTGCACTGGTGATGGTATCACGCAACGTCGTGATGCACGGGCGTACGGCAATATCGCTCCATAACCCCACCTGACAATGCCCTAGCCTCTTTGCTGACATGTTTCCGCACCCATCGATCGCCATCCCACCATGCAATGGTCTATGCATGCGCGGCGGCACGTGCATGGCACCAGTTCCATGTGTTGTGGGAGTGCTGAATAGTTGAAAAGCGTGGCGCAAGCAGTGCCACTTGTGTAAAAGACTTGTTAGGGCCAAACGGCTGCCTTAGACCGTACAGTGATAAATACTGAACAAAAACGCGCAACATTCATGTAGCATTTTAAGTCATAAACCCAATATTCTACTGCTCTACTATATTCGTAACTCGGATTCGGCGAGAGAATGGGCCTGGTACTTATTATGCACCCGAGAATGGACGGGTGCATCGTAATCACGGTGGCTCCTCAAAAAGACGTTTGACTCCAAGGCAATACATATCCAATGTGTGAGGTACAGTAATGCCCGGCTCGGGGGGCGCACCGCACATACACATATGAGGCGTCGAAAGTGTAGGCGAGGTGCGTGGCAGCTACCGCCGGGACGTCGGACTCCATCCCGTGGTCCACATGCTTTGTGAGGTACAGTAATGCCCTAATGCAATTAGAGGCAAGAAGGCAAAGGTTGTGAGGAAACAGTATCGAATGTTACAGGATCATCAGCTGGTTCAGCTATTTATCGGCAGTCAGCAGTACAGAGGCAGAGCAGCGGCAGAGCACTTCAGCGGTCAGCCTTGGGCATTGCGGAAATATAGCATCAGGGAATGTCAGTAGCAGCATCGGGGGATGTCAGTAGCAGCATCGGGGACTGTTAGTAGTAGCATCGGTGATTGGGATTGATAATGATAAATGGTATGCGTACATGCTACAGTACGAGTTACAAAAGTAAGGCAGGTAGTGATATGATATAGGAAATGATAATAATATAAGTGAATATGTGGGTATAGTGCAGGGTTAGGTGTAGTCCTAACATTCCTTCCCCTCACGGAGAAAATAGCAACGGTATTGTCAAGGGGAAGCGGGCTGGATATTTGGAATGCCAAGTTGCGGTAGTGTGGTGTGTGGAATAAGTCACGCAGGGGCTGAGATTTGTCTGCATATAGGTGTAGCATATCAACACGACGAAGATTATTTTGATATGGTTCCCATGAGTCATGGGATCCGTCATAGCCTTGCCAACGGACTAGGAACAGAAACGCAGGACCGCGGGAGTAGTCAAGGTTATCGTTGTTATATTCGATACGGTGGTTGAGGATTTGGTCTATGATAAATTCATCTGCTGGTAGAGCAGTTCGACCAGGGACAGTGTCGGGTGGAACATCATGGGAGTGACAGCGACGAAGGCGGGAAATGTGAAACACAGGGTGGCATTCCATTGTGGGGGGAAAACGTATGTGGTAAGCTCGAGGTGAAATCTTTACGAACAATGGGATAAGGGCCAATAAAACGTTGACGGAATTATTTCTGTTGGTTGGTTTCGTAACAGAAGGTGTTCAGTGGACAACCATACCTTATCACCCTCCAAAAAAAAATCTTCTGGTCGGGTACGGTTGTTTGCATAAGCTTTTTGGTATTCGTCGGCTAATTTCAGCTGTTCGGTTATAAGGGCATGAGTATCATGTATAGTGTGTAAGAGGTCAAGGTGTGGTTGGTTTATATTCGGGGTTTGGTGCAAGAGACTGGCAGAGGTTAACGGATTTAGGCCATACATGGCTTCAAAGGCAGCGTGATTTGTGGCGGAGTGGGTGGAGTTATTATATGAGAATTCAGCAAGAGATAGGGCATTCAACTAGTCATCGTGATTTTTATGCACAAAAGCGCGAAGCATTTGTTCAACAGTGCGGTGGGTACGTTCAGTTTGGCCGTCAGTTTAAGGGTGGTATGAAGATGATATGTTTCATAACTTGGTTGTGAGAGAGCGGAATAAGGATTGCCGAAATGCGGAGGTAAAACGGGGATCACGGTCGGAAATGGTAGTGCGGCACAGGCCGTGATGACGGTAGATGTTGTTTAGAAACAGTTTCGCCGATTGGGGAGCGTCAATAGACATGTTGCAGGGAATAAATTGGGCTTGTTTAGAAAAGGTGCAGACAAAGGTTGCAATAGCATCATAGCCGTCTTGCAAAGGGAGGCCTGTTATAAAATCCATTGAACACATCTCCCAAGGTCGAGAGGCTTTTGTAACGGGAATAATGTACCGGGTGGTTTTTGGGTAGAAGCTTTAATGCGTTGACAGGTGGAGCAATGTTTGCAGTATTGTTTGATATCTTTGTTCATGCGTGGCCGCCAGAACGTTTTCGAAATATTGAGTAAAGTGCGTCGGGCGTCCGGGTGTCAAACAGTATCATGATATTCGTGTATTATAGAGTCCATGATTTGTTTATCGGCAGCAGGTATGCAGATTTTATCAGCCATCCAATAAAGGTTATCAGCAGAGTCAAAGTCGACACCGACAGGTATACGGGGCCTGAATAATTTGCATCAATGCTATAGCCGTGGCGAATGCGGTTAAGCAATGAGGGGTCACCTTGCAGATGGCACATAGACGAGAGAAAATCATGCATATCCTCTAGTTCGGAGTCAAGTAATCTTTTCTCAGCGGCGAGGACATCATGTTTAAGATCAGGTCGGCGGGATAGGGCATCAGCTTCATTTTGACTACATTTGCGGTAAAGTATTGACAGAATAGGTTTTTGAGTGCGGGTTGAGATGGCAAGATAAGGTGAAATGTCAGAGAGCCAGAGGGCGTGGCGGCGGCCGAGGGCATCTTGAGTTGGTAAATGACGGAAGGTGGCATGATCGGTGATTACTGTAATGCTAGCAGCACCTTCGATATAGCAGCGCCATTCTTTAAGCGCGCAGACAACACCTAATAGTTCTTGGTCATATGTAGGATAATTAGTGTGAGCAGGTTGTAGTATTTTGGCAAAGTAAGCGCACGGGCGTAACTTGTTGGAATCGTCTTTTTGTAAAAGAACGGCGCCTGAAGAGTATTTACTGGCATCCGTGGATATGACGAATTCCGCTCCGAAACCAATGTGAGGTACAGTAATGCCCTAGCTAATGCAATTAGAGGCAAGAAGGCAAAGGTTGTGAGGAAACAGTATCGAATGTTACAGGATCATCAGCTAGTTCAACTATTTATCGGCAGTCAGCAATACAGAGGCAGAGCAGCGGCAGAGCAGTTCAGCGGTCAGCCTTGGGCATTGCGGAAATATAGCATCAGGGAATGTCAGTAGCAGCATCGGGGACTGTTAGTAGTAGCATCGGTGATTGCTTGGGATTGATAATGATAAATGGTATGCGTACATGTTCGGTACGAGTTACAGAAGTACGGCAGGTATTGATATGATATAGGAAATGACAATAATATGAGATAAGTGGTTATGTGGATATAGTGCAGGGTTAGGTGTAGTCCTAACACAATGAATCAGATGTGGATATATAGGTGTCATTACTAACATTATCGCGTGTATGTATATGCTTCATGATACCCCGCGGCGATGACATGTAGGTCGAATAAGTGCACACCGCCTTACTAGCTAGTAGGGCTGCCACCGACACTGACCCCCCCCCCCCCCCCCACCCACCCCCCCACACACACACACACACCCGCGCGCCAAGGTTGCCGCGTGGAGGGCGAGTCGGGGTATATAGAGAAGGCCCACCGCCGGGACCGCGCTGGGTTGGTTGTAAGCGACAGAGCTCATTCGTACAATATCACACCACCCATCATATAATTACATAACTCAAATCACGAGAAGCACTTGTATCTCCTCTCGCCTGATGAATGTGTCCTAGCATTTGTGAACAACATGCTTCACCCAATCCATGAAGACGGCTAGGCGGATGTTCGACGCTTCAGCGGTTGAATGGTTGCACTGCCTACGCCACCCCCTTGTGTCACTCTCGGGTCGCCCACACGGATTCCCATTCGCTTCAACCGTGTTGAAACATAACATCACACCCCCACTCACCCCTCGCGCTGCGAATCTTCGTATCCACAAACTTTGCCAACGGCGTTCTCTGGCCTCATAACCTCACATATGCATACTTTACACAATACTTCCAAACCCAAATACACACGGCGCAACGACATATAATCGTGCGAAAATCCATACCTTACATATTGAGGGAGGGATGGGATACCGTGATGCCTTGAACCAATATTTACATTCAGAGTTGTTTGGCAATCGTCTATCAATTTGCAGTGAGATGTGGCGCCACATAGCAGGTGTCCAATGGACGCCGCGTACGTGGTGAATTATCTGTAGCGCGCATCTTGTGCACCTTTCACGTGTTCATCATGAGATTATCCCTCGACATCAATATTGCCAAGGCGGCGGAGATTACGAGCACCGGCATATTTACTACTGAATAAATACTTGGCGGACCGGGACACGAATCTAGCATTTTCTGTACATTATGCCCCTGCCATGTACGTTGCCCGCACATTAATATAGGTCAGTGTAGTTTTAGGTATGGCAGGGCTACACCGACATAACCCACCGAGGATACCGTGCTCCTCTTAGCCACCTACAGCTCATAGGTGGCGTAGTATAGTCGTATACGGTAGTGGCAGATGCACCGCCAACCTCTTGCGACAAGACTTGCTCTCCTATGTATTGTCGACCGTTTCATCGGGGGGTATTTAAGCATTGATGTGCTCAAGAATAATGCTAGCATTACTGCAGGAAAAACGTTGCAAATATGATGACCGAAGAAAGGGCCGCCTCGTCGGCGTGGAGGGCTTGAACACTTTATAATGCAGGCCCCATGGCCACCAAGAATCATTGCCTGGGCGTCAAGGCGAGTAAACTCGCGGATTTCGTCTACGTTGAAAGACTTATGTGGACTGGTGTATATGATGCTGCGGTCCCTGCCGCGCGCCGCGCCGCCTGTGATGTTGCAAATACTGCATATATCGCTCTCTCAATTTCAAGGATATCAATTACATCGGTGGCAGGCCCAAGGGTGGGACACAGGATTCGCACACTCTGCTATCCACTTTGCTAGCAAGTGACATGACGACCAGTGGGTGGTGGCTTGCTGGGATGATACCCATATAATGTTCAAACTGAAGAACTCTGCGGGCGGTGTTGCATGACTGTTTTGGAAAGTTTTCCTGCTTGCCCGGTTTCTCTGCGCCTTTGTCTTCTGCGGGCTTACTGCACTCTTATTGACAGCACCTACTACTAAATACCCCCATTCCCAAATCAGACATGAAGTTTTCGCGTTTTAAGGGTTGTGCACTCAGTAGCTACAGTGATTTGTTCGTCCTTTACATTGAGGAAACCGCAAATACATCCAATACGGTGCGAGGGTACACACACAGCATTATATACAAAGGGATACAAACCAAACGGGAGGAGAGCCCTCCAGCGGACTATCAGGGCTGCCGTAGACACGGCCAGGCGCGAGTTGCGCTCAGCGATTCCTATCAGCCATCCAGGCCGGCGATCTTGAGGTGGCTGCCGTACACGGCGACGGTGGCCAGCGACCCGACGGCGATCCCGCTGTACACGATGAACTGGTGGTAGCGGAGACCCGTGCCGAGCGTGAGTGCCCACAGGAAGCCGCCGGCCGCGGGGCCCACGCCGCGCACAAAGGCTGCGACGCTCTGCCCGACGCCGTTGACGCGGCCCAGCTGGCGCGGGGGAGAGGCCACGTTGACGAGCACCTGCCGGCATCAACACAAGCAGATGCTCTGGGATCATTGATGGCCCTGAGGTTGAGTGAGGTTGGGCCTCATGTGGGTGGGTTGGGGGCTGGAAGGGGGGCGGGTTGCTGTGGCACGCCATGGATGCCGCCATGGAGGTGCGATCGCGTCATGCGTATCAAGCTGGGCGGCAGCGCCTCAACGACACACTCGACTCGCCACTGCCGCAGACCCGAAAGGTTATTCATCACGAAACACTAGCAATAATGGGTAGGTTCAAGTAGGATGCGGCGATGCCCTCGATGCCACCAAGACAATCGCTCCAGGTACATTCTCTCTCTCTCTCTCTCCCTCTCTCTGCCCTACAACTTATAATGCAGGAGCTGCTGAGAAATCGCTGTTGATTGCTGTAGTTCAGCGACACGGCGGCACGTGTTTAGACGTGTAAGATGCTGGGAGCGCATTGCGGCAAAGTTTCCACCTTCGCAACGAAATCGGAAGGATCGCATGGACAACAGCACTACTCGGGCGGCGACATGAGCGTTAAATTGCATATGCATGGGCGCCAAGGGCAACGTGAGCATAATTGAACGACACCGTGAACCTATTGTGGGTACACGTGAATGCAGTGATAGTGTGCGGCTGGGAGGGGCCACATGTGGTGATAGTTGGTACGTAGTGTCGCCCCAAACCCACGTGACGGCACTGATATCCATCGGCAATCAGCAGCCCCGAACGGCGGAGCTCACCATGGACGAAGTGAAGGTGGAGACACCAGCGACCGCCTTGCCCACTTGCGACACGCACAGAACGCCGAGCGCGCCGGGGAGGTTGGGCATGAGCAGGGAGGCGGCGGGGTGCAGCAGCCACACGGCGGCGGAGAGGTACAGGCCGGCGCGCGCGAGGCGGAGCACGCCCAGCCGGGCCTGCATGCGCTTGAACCCGAACGACGCGTACAGCAGCAGCGAGACGCCCTGCACGGCCAGCGGGATGCCCAGCTGGCTGGTGGAGAGGCCGAGGCCGCCGTCGCTGGCGGGCACGGAGGCGTAGATGGGCGTCACCTGGCGGGCCGGCCGCGGCGGACGTCAGCAACTGCGGACAATGGTGGATTGCACAACCTTCACCGGAGAGTGCAATCACACAGAATGCGATGTCACGGGGCCTCTGCCATATTGGGGGTACCTCATCCGAGAGGTTGAAGATGAAGGCGACGAGGCCGTAGCCGAGGAGGCACAGCACCACCTCGCGCCGGTGCCACCAGGGCGTCTCCAGCTCCAGCTCCCCGCCCTGCACCACGTGCATGGGTGCGCGTCAGCACTGCCAGGGCACCGCCGTGGACTGCGTGGCGGAGTCCATGCACCTCCGCTGCGCGTGCTCTTCTGCCACGTGCGGGTGATATTGCGCCAAGCCACTACTGGGTTTGCTCACGTCCAGCTGCTTTTGAGCCCTCGCTGGTGCGAGGAGCGATGCCGCATAGCACTGTGATTCTAATGCGATCCGAGCCGCATGATGAACAGGAGCAACGGCGGTGTATCGTGCCGGGGAGCACGGAGGCTGGCAAGTCTGGCGCGCAGAATGGGGAAGGAGACCGCGCAGGCAGGGAGGGGCGGTGCCGGCGCCACGCCAGGCAGGGGCGGCAGCATCGGACTTTATAACGTTGCCGGCGGAGCATACAGATGGAAGCATTAGATTGGACTCAAGGAACGGGGGGGGATCACGACACAGGTGCTGGCGCGGCAGGAAGACAGTCGTTGGTAAGTGGATGCCTCCCGTGTTCAGCCGGAGTCTACAGACAGATTGAGCACCGCATTACGACCGACATGGAGCAAGTCCGCTACCGACCATGCACACATCTCTAGCACACACTGTGTTATTGCCGCGCCGGGACCCGTCCAGGGGTTGGTCGGGCCAGGCGGGTGAGGCGCGCGCACCTCCTTGCCCTCAGGAGCAGCGCTGTCGGCGGCCTCGTCCTCTATGAGCCGCATCCCGGCCTCCTCGTCCGCGCCCTCCGCGCCGTCCTCCGACTCCGCCAGCCCTGCGGCGATGTCGCTGCCCCTGCTGCTGCCGCGCGACAGCGGGTTGGCGGGCGGCAGCCCCGTCATCCCCAGCTCCGCCGGCCCGGCGCCCCGCGCGCCGCGGCCCCTGAAGGACAGCAGCCGCGCCGCGCCGCCCCAGAACCCCCGCCGAGCGCGCTCCCCCTGCGCGGCGCTCGTGAGGCTCGGTAGCGTCTCCTGCATGAGGCACATCGACATCACGGTGGCGCCCAGCTGCACCGCGCCCGCAGCCAGGCAGGGCAGCAGGAAGGGACTGCGGGGTGGGCGGCAAGGCGAGAAATGGGGGGGAGAGAGGGTGAGAGTCTGTCCCAGGATGTCATCCACTGGTGCAGTGCGCGCTGGCCTAGGTGGAGGCGCCGGCAGGGTGACTAATGTAATCAGGGGGGGGGGGGGGGGGGTCCTGCCTGGTGACCATAAGCTCGCCCTCGCCGCACAGCGGCATGCCCGCGTACGTCTGGCACGGCCGCGCGAGCAGGCCGCCAATAAGGGGGCCCAGGGTGGTGCCGATGCCCCAGGAGATGCTGAGGAACACGAGCGCCTGGCCTTGCGAGCTCGCGTCGCATGACTCCCCGATCATTGTCTTCAGCGATCTGCCGACGGCAGCGCAGGGGGCAAGGGATGGAAAGGGGAGGGGGGGGGTCCGGAGATGGGGATCAGGGCAGCTGTCCTCACGGCACTGGCGCAGGCGGTGGAGAGGGAAAGAGATGGGTGGGGGGGGGGGGGGGGGGGGGGGCGCGCACCCGAAGATGCCGTTGAAGAAGCCGCCTACAAAGCGAGCCAGGCATGCCATCTCGTACGAGCGCGAGAATCCAAAGAGCAGCACCGACACGGTGGCGGTGGCGTTGCCGATCACCACCACGGGCTGCGGAGGAGAGAAGGGGGGGGGGGGGGGGGGGCGCCAGGGAAGGCGCGGCCGCTTAGCCATAGGGCTTGGGGCAGCCTTTGAGCAGTGAGATAGGCGAGTGGGGAGGGGAGGGGGGGGGGATCGGAGGGAGCACCTTGCGGCCGAAGCGATCGGAGAACTTGCCCCAGAAGTACGCGGTGAGGAACATCGCCAGGCAGTAGTAGGAGGCCTGCGGGAAGGACGGGGGAAGGTGGGGGGGTGGGGGGGGGGGGGGGAATAGGGACGTGATGAGGAGGTGGGTGCGGGTTGGGGATGGGAGCGGGCATGGGCTGCATGGTGACGCAGGGAGGCCGGGAAGTGCGTGGGGGGGCGGGGGGCGAACCATCAGCCCCGTGCGCTGGCTGACCTCCTGCTCATCAGTGAACCCATAGTCGCGCACCTGCAGGGTGAGTCACGGCATGGCGGGGTCGGTAGGGGCGAGGGTGTATTGAGAGATGAGGGAGTGGGGGGAGGTATCGCCAGCGGGAAATTGTGATAGGGGGAGGGAGGGGGATAGAGATAGAGGACCTTCCGCATTGGCAAACTTTCGGACAGCGCGGGACCACTGACTGTGTGTGTGTGTGTGTGTGTGTGTGTGTGTGTGTGTGTGTGTGTGTGTGTGTGTGTGTGTGTGTGTGTGTGTGTGTGTGTATTGGGGGGGGGGGGGGGGGGGGGGGGGTCACAACCGGATATGGCACGTAGCTGCAACGACCAAAGGGCAAGTGTTGCCGGGCATTGTGGCTGCTGCGAGGGCGCTGGCTGCCGGGAGGTAAGAAGAGGGAGGGGGATGGGGAGGAGGAGGGGGGGGGGGGGGCGCACCATGAAGACGGCGATGGTGTAGGGCAGTGTGACCTGGATGGCCTGCGACAGCTGCGTTGCGCTGGCGGGCAGCGGAGCAGCGAACACGGGCGTCAGTTTCGCTTCTGTATTGGGAACCGGGACTGAGACCATCTCCGGTGGGCGGATACCAGTTATTGGATTTTACTATGTATCATTGTCGTGCACGAAATCGTGATCGATGTAAATATTGTTCAGCAGAATCACTCGTGTCTGTTCGATTCGTCACTTGGCCAGCCATGTCCCCCCCAGCGGGCGAGGCGCGGCGCACCATATGGCCGCAATCTGCGGCAGCGGCAGCGGCGAGCTGCGCCGCATGGACTCCATCGTCGCGTCACTCAGCCGCTTGACCCGGCTTATGCTCTTCTGCAGGTACGGCGACGCTGCGCTGTCCACGGCCCCGCCGGGTGAGGAGGACGCGCCGGAGGGTTGCAGCCTATCAGCGCCCGCCGCCGCCCCATCGCTGTCGCCGCGCGCCGTCGCCACCAGCAGCGCGCTCTGCGGGGTATATCGTCCCGTCTGGTCGTCTGCGTCCGGCGAGGGCATCGTGAGATGTTCAGACGTGGGTGTGTGAGTACGGTGGGCTCAGCCTGGCTTGTGTTGATAATTGGCGATGGTCTGTGTCATCCCGCCTCACATAGCGCTACTGCTGCTGGCGACTGCTGCTGCTGCTGCTGCTGCTGTTTGCGGGCGCCAGCACCGACGGCCAAGCCACGACGAGCCACGATGGTACGAGTTCAGCCCGGCGCTGCGCTGCGTGATACGCCAAGCACATCGTCATCATCAGCAGCATAATCATCAGCGCAAATATGGTCGCTATATTTTGCCACTGCGACGACGGTAGTGACGGTAGAGGCTACTGATGTATACCCCCCACAAAAGTTTAGCCCTGGAGGAATCCGCATGCTAGAGCATCGCTGCTAGCCAGCATGCAGTAAAAACCACAGCACACATTCCACTGACTAACCTAAAGCTTAGCTTGAATGGCCTTGGTTGCAGCGCAGCCTCAAAAATGTCGCGCTAAAGCATCGTTTTACGCGATGCGTTTTTCTGCTCACAGTGACTAAATGTTGTTTTTGACCAGAAAATGGCACAATACGATTGCATGCGTTTCAGCTTTTTGGGGCTGCGCATGCTCCCAAGCTTTCGCGCACGGAAAGTATAATAGATGATGAAAAATGTGTAAGTATTGTGCCAGTTGGATGATGGTGTGGCATCACACCCTTGCATACGCCACTATCCCTACGTTTTTCGCAGCGTTTGAAAGGGACTAGAAATGCGATCCGTCGGTAGCATAGCACGCGACGCGCTATATGGCCCAAGCTTCACCATGCGAGTAGCCCATATCAAAACCCTTTTGATGCGCCCCTGCCATGACGCAACGCGGGAGGTGTGCATGAAAGATAGGCATTGTGCCAAAACACTCAATATTGCCAAGTCGCAGAAACTTTCAGACACCACCAACAAAAAAATGTCTAGAAACATGGGAAAACGCAATAATGCAAAGTTGTTGGTCCACGTTAGAGCATTTATGGACTCGAGTTTGAGGCACAATGGGTTGCATCTAGGTGCCCGTGACGTGGCCTAATACTGGGCCCATATGTCCGGAAACACGTTTTTGGGCCCGTAGACCCCTTAAACATCAGCGAATCGCAATTCTGAGCGCAAAAATCCGGGCAATGTGGGACCCCAGAGAGCGCTTTTGCTATGGCTTCTCCAACGCGACCTCGTATGCTTCAATCCGACGCCTTTTCGCAAATATATACCCCTTGACACGCCTCCCAAAACTGCGATTGCAGCACAAAATTATTTCCCGACATTGACATAGCTCGGATTCGTCTACCCTCTCGCGTAGAGACACGTTTTTACTCAACAAAAGCAGGGAGTGGTCGCATGACACCACTATGTCGACGAATTTCGAAGAAAAAGGTACCTATACTTGGCAAAAAACGTTATTTATACGCTCCGAAACCGCTTACAGTGCTGAAATTGGGGCACTGTTGCAGCGCGTCTGCCACTTTGTCTGCGACTTCTCTGCGCCAAAGTAAGCGATATTTACTTATTAGCGATGATACACCCAGCCACGATTGAGCATACTTACGGTTGGTCGAATGGCATATAGTAATATTGCCATATACCATCACAACCTTGAATTCCTGCGTGTCGTATGACTTTGGGGGGGGCAAGACTTTTGTGGGCAGGTGTATATAGTCGCTCCGAGCGACTAATCCGCGGGACGACATGGCCTTCATCAGAGGGCTGCACGCTGAGCACTATTAATTTTTTTAGTGGACATGCGGGTTTGCCCCGCCGGGCTGTAAGTGTAGCTGGCATGTTTAGCATCAAAGATTATTATTGAGATAATCGCTACTTAGTGGGAGGAATAAAGTTGTAAGAAATTTCAAATTTCAAACAACCTCACGCTGCGCGGACCCATAGAGCCAAAAAATGTTTCGAGTGGTTTCAGAAGTATCGGAGCTATCCCATAGAGCCCAAAAATATTTCGAGTGGTTTCAGAAGTATCGGCGCAATCCCCGAGTCGCAATAAATATCCGCGTGCATTTTAGTGATTGCTCAATGAGGCGATACTGCATTGGCAATGGTATGAATAGATATACACACCGTGCAGTGGCTCGCGCTTACATGGCCCCAACCCACCCAACACCGTTATAGGGGATTCACTGGTGCCAATTCTGTCCCGGGGGCAAAAAAAACACCCTAGCCCTTTTGCTAACCTGTTAACCTGTTTCCTTAACCCATCATCCACGGCCATGCCACCATGTAATGCTCTATACATGCGCGGTGGCACGTATGAGTTTACGAATAGCAAGCAACGAGCTTAATCTATCTAGGGGCCAATGTGTCAAGGCGTAACTTAAAACGCCCAATGCGACGCCAAGACCACTCAAGTGCATGGCTGTTGGTAGGGTAATTGAGTTTCATTAAGGCCTCTGATAATATAGTTTGAACGTAAATGTGCAATGAACATTATTCCAAGGTTTCAGGTCATGCACCCTAGATTAAGCTCGTCGCTTGCTATTCGTAAACTCAGATTCGGCGAAAAAGGGGCATGGGACCTATGTGGAGTAGAGTATATGGGGCAGCACAAAAAGCAGACCCAGCATAAAAGCGGAACATATCACCTACAATATAATATATTTTACATGGCTGTGTGTGTATATATACATAGTTCCATAGACGTTATATCTTCATCATCAATGTTACATCATAAAGTAGATAGCACAATAACTACGCTGCAGTACCATCCCGTAAGGACATGGATAGCATGAGATGGACTATTAAACAATCACGATTTCACAATAACGCGAATTGCGATGATGTCAAATACTACTGTAGATTATGGGGACGGCGCGGTGGGATACATGAGCAATAACTACATGAGCTAGCTACATATGGCGATCAGGAAATCACCCGAAAAGGCAATAGGAAACGTCCACTACAACAACTGCGAGGTGGAAGCAGCAACACACCGCAACAGAAGAGGGTGCAAAATGAGCACGAGCGGACGCATCATACTTGAATGATGGCTGTCTGCACTCCGGTTGAGAGAATGCCGCCCAAGGTACCATCATACACGCAAGTAGAGACCCGATGCAACAACCCCCGCCGTGTGCGCGACATGTGATGGCGGAACTCCAGAGGCTGGCTGGCGACAAAGGTTCGAAGCGCATGGACGGACTGAGCACGAAGGAAGCATGGAGTCGGCGCGGAAGGACCGCCAGGGAAGCACAACATGCAACACCGCGGATGTGGACCACCGCCACTACTTAAGTAATCGTGTATAAACTACTGTATATATGACGCCAGCGCGCGCCAGCACCACTCCGCTGTACCTGGTACACGGCATGTGTTCCCTTTGCTTTTAGGGATTAAATTACATGTGCTAGCTGCAAAATCCTGTAAATCCTTACTACCAGTAGTATATGTAGAGGAATGGATATGAGTTTATGAATTCGAGATCGGGATACTGTACCCATAGCACCCTGTACCCAGTCGCTAACCCGGCACCCCGCCTGCAGCCAGACCAGCGCACGACTACTGCTGTACCGTCGGCGCGCGCGTCGTCAACGCCGCGAGCTGATGCCCTGTGATGTGTCGCAGCAGTGGATGTGGACTGTCAACACCGTCATCACTCCCCGTAAGAAATCACAAGAAGCCACGACACCCGTGCCCCCTCCTCCCCGTTGTGCACTCGCAGGAGCGCCGCACTACCGATACTCAGCAGCGGCATCAGCAGCAGCCGCTGGCGGTCGCAGCGGGCTCGTCCGACCGTCTAGGTTCCGGCTCCTGTAGGTGGCGGCAGGCGGAGGGAGCCCCCCCCCCCCCCCCCCCCCCCCCCCTCCTGCGCGTGCTCGCCCCCTGGCCGGAGGAGCAGCATGCCACCCCTTACCCAGCAGGAGAACTCGCTGGTAGCCAAGCTTAAACAGCTCAAGGCGCTGCAGGTACCCCCCTCCCTCCCCTCTTCCACACACACACACACACACACACACACACACCCATTCGCGCACCTCGCCTCCCCTTGCAGCAGAGGGACACGCACAACCGGTGGTCATGCCTGTCAGCCCCAGATCTCAGGAGGAACCGCGCCTGGGCGGCCCTGCCTCCCAGCCCAGCTCAGCCCAGTCCGCCTGCAGCATGGCGCACCCCAGGACATCCACAGGCATCACCCTCAGCTAGCTTATCACCCCATGCTCCGGTTCCCCCGCTGCTCTCTGCAGGATGCCCAAGCGCAGAGCCGCGCGCGCAAGGCCGCAGCACCCGCGGTGCATGGCCGCCCAGCTGTGAGCGGGGCGAGGCCCGTCGTGAAGGTGAGGCCGGGGGCGGGGGGTGTAGGAGGCGTGGGGTGGTTCCTTGGCCAGGCGGTGGAGGAGGGCAGTGGCTGGCTGCGTGCGCACCTGCCTTCCCCCGCCTGGCCTGACTTGCCTGGCCCGCCATCACCCCGCAGACAGTCGCCTCCAATGGCCCCACCCCCAAGGCGTCTGCGCCCGCCGCCACGCCCGCCTCCGCCATCCCGGGCGAGACGCCGCACCAGCGGGCGCTGCGCCTGCTCAAGTCCAAGCAGGCGGCTGGCGGTGGCGGTGGTGGCGGGAAGGCGCCTGCGCCAGGCCGCCGGGCAGCGCCCTCCAAGGCGGCCGCCGAGTGAGTGGGGGGCTGCCCGCGCTGTCACCCCCCTCCCCACACACACCACCACCCTGGTTACCCTTCCTAAACATCCACCCTCCTGCTTCCTGACCCTCCCCATTTGTGTGCCGGCGTTGCTCGCAGGCGCGCCCCTGCGGCTGCCCCAGCAAAGCAGGTACATTCCGCTCCGTGCGCCCTCACGGATGCGCTTTGGTTAACACTGGAGGAAGGCTAGGAGGGGACAGATTGCTTCTTTTTTTTTGGGGGGGGGGGGGGGGGGGGGGCGCTGACTCGGGGGCACTGCACTGCCGGTGCAGGCTAAACCTCTGCCGGGCGCATCGCAGCCGTCCGGCCCACAACCCGTCCAGCGCCGGCCAAGCCTGAAGCGGCCCAATGTGAAGCGCCACGCGCCGGCGCCGCCAGCAGCAGCAGCGGCAGCACCGATGGCAGCACCAGCGGCGGCTCCTGCACCTTCGCCTACGGAACCAATACCCACGACGGCTGCCGCCTCGCCGCCGCCCTCCCCGCGCTACGACCCATCGGCGGCGGCAGCCGGCTCGACCCCTGAAAAGGAGGGTGGCTTTTCAGAGGACGACGGCCCCGCCTCCCCCAGTTCGCCACCCGCCAAGGTTGCGCGGCGCGATGGCGGCCCGCGCAGCGGCAGGTGCCCCACCCCCCCTCCTTCCTACATCTCCCTCTGCTCCCTCCTGGACAAATGCCGCCACTTCTCTGGCAGCGGCGCATCTCTGGGCTGCGCCTCTTATTACCAGCGGCCCCCACTGGTGGGCTCTGAGACCCGGGTACCAGGCGCCGCTCCTCCAGCTCCATTCGGCCGCACCTGTGACGCTGTCTGTGGGGCGAGCGAGGAGGGAGGCTGGGGGGGAGGAGTGGCAGGGGTGGGCGGGGGTGGGCGGGCGCGTGCGGGTCCCAGGGACGAGATGCCAGGACTCACGGGCTTCCCTCAAAGCTCACGGGGCGTTTGGAAGCTCCGCCCAGCTGTCCCACGTTATATCGCGATGAGTGCCACATTGCACAACGGTGCTCGGGCCTCCACCACTCAGACGCACTCTCCCGCCCCGCCATAGTCGCTCCCCGGGAGGGTCCCCGTCTCCGCATCAGTCAGGGCAACCATGGGGCTTCTAGACATGTCCTGTAGCGTGCGCAGCGCGGCGACGTAGGCGGGCGACAGCAGGTCCACGCGGATGGACAGCGCCTGGCCGATCTTGACGAAGGTGGGGCCCAGCTCCGTCAGCAGCTGCACGCACTGCTGCGCGCGCTGCGCCTCGTTCTTGGCGGTGTTGCCTGTCCGGGGGAGTAGCGGAGGGGGGGGGGGGGGGGGGGGGGGGCGTTTGGGCCAAGACATGAGCAGGCAGGGGCCGATGCTGCGGATGCCGATCACATGCACTAATCACCCACGCTGCATGTCGGTATCGCGTGCTCACCCGTCTCCCCCCCCACCCCCCCCCCCCCCCCCCCCCGCCGGCCTACTGCCATGCTTAGCCGCCGTCCCCGATAGCGGCACGCAGCAGCTTGGCTCACCCTGCTTCCCTTCCCCTTCTGTCCCCCCCCCCCTCCCCCGGCTTCCCTGGCGTCTGTGTGCGAGCAGGTCTGCACTGGGAACCACGCTCTTCATCGGCGACCTCCCACTGGGCACAGAGAGCCAGTGCGCTGCCCCCCCCCCCCCCCCCCCCCCCAACCCTCTGCCTTGCTTCAAACCCCCGGGGCTGCCCCACCCCACCCCCCCCCTTTGGCTCCGCGCCACCTACATACTCGTGGTTGCCGGGCCACCTGGCGGCGCCCTCTCCTGAGGCCTGGCGTGCCCGGTGCGCAGCGAGCTGCAGGCATGGTTTGAGGCCTTTGGCGCGGTGGTCAACGTGCGCGTGCTGAGCAACTACGGGTTCGTGACGTATGAGGACTCGGAGGTCGCTGCGGAGGTGGGCTCCTCTCACCCCTCCTTCCACCAGCAGCCCCCGTGATCGCGCGCTTGTTTCTCAGGGTCCTGAACTGGTGCACTTTAGTGAGGCTACGGGAGATCTTTGCACACGCCAGGTGCCAAGACCCCGGGCCCGGGGGAGCGCCGCGGGGGGGGGGGGGGGGGGGGGCAGGTGGTCGTTCACGCTGCTGCCTGCCTTCCTCACCACCTAAGAGCACTAATCGCTGCCATGGAAGACCCAGGCGGTTTGGGGTAGACATGGGAGGGGATGACATGACATGTGGCCGGTGCCTTAACCCCCCGCCCCCTCTTCCCCCTGCCCCCACCTTCTTCCGTGCCCAGCCCTCTAACCCAATACAAGCAGATACAAATAACCCTCTCCCCCTGCTCTCTCTCTCTCTCTCCTCACCCGCATGCACACATGCATACACACAAGCGCCGGATGCCGGTCGCCCTGCTGCGATGCCCCGCGAGCGGCATTGGCGCCCTGCATGCAGCCGTCCCGTCCCCGGGACTGATGCTGTCATGGCGCATGTCCTTGTACACTGGATGTGCCAGACCCGAACGTAAGGCACAGAGCGGGCTCCAGGGAGGGGCCGTCCCCCCCCGCCTTCACCCCCCTTCTGGTAATGACAACCTCCTATGCTGGTGCCCCCCCCCCCCCCCCCCCGGCCCCCATTTCATTCATGCTGCCTCGGATGGCAGGCGCACGCCGCGCTGCAGATGGACGCGCAGCCGATGACTGTGCACGGCCGCACCCTGCGCGTGGATTACGCCAAAGGGCCCGGCAACGCGGTGTGCCCCCCCCCCCCCCCCCCCCCCTCCACCACCACCACCAACCCGGTGGCCCGATGTCTCCCGCTGGGGGGCTGATGGGTGGGGGCTGGTGCGCGGCAGGGCGCGGGGCGGGAGGAGGGCGGCGGGCGCGGGGGGCGCTACGCGGAACGGCCGCCGCCACGCGCGCCGCAGGGCCCCGGCTACAAGGACCACGACACGCCGCTGCCGTGGGGCGTCGACGACCGCGACAAGCCGGGCGGCTACCAGGGCCCCGAGGTGCGCCGCCCGCCTGGCCGCCGCCCCCATACGGCGCAGCCTGCCTTCCTGCCGCCCCATGGCATCAAACAGGGCTCATGCCTGAGGACCTGCGGGACCACAAAGCGGCGCCATTCCGTCCTAGACCCGGACGGGAATCGCAGTGGCACACATGCACGCAGTGCAATCCCTCCCTCCCTCCCTCCCTCGTAGGCATGTTTTGCGCCCAAGGTACTTGAGACGTCTATCATCGGCAAACATGATCAAGTACCAACAGTTCGCGTTAGTATATTTTTGTCGGCGTCAAACTCAATTGCTGTTCTTCGGTTTGCTTTCTGCTTCCTCGGCAACAAATGAGCCGTATTCGGGCATAAACTAAGGCCGCGTTGGGATGGTGATCAGTCCAGTCTGGTGGGGGAGGAATCCTGCTGCCCTGGCCCCTCGGCTTACTGCGCGGCGCGGTTGTTACCCCTCCCCCAACATCCACACCCCAAGCCCCTCTGACCGGCAGTGCCCTGGTGTCCCGGCAGGAGGTGGCTGCCTACCGGCCGCCGCCTGCAGAGGAGGAGCCGCCCTCGGAGGAGGCGGACCGCGCCGCCGTTGTGTACGACGACCTGTAGCCCCTCCCGATGTCCCACTTGTGTGTGTGGGAGGGGGGGAGGGGGCGCGCCCGCCCCATGGGAGTGTCTCCATGCTAGAACAAGTCGCCTTGAGACCGGAAGGACGACTTGTTGACACACACCGACTCCGCCACCAAGTATGTGGTGCTAAAATCTTCGGCGAGCTTCTCCGAGCGCCTCCTGCCCCTGGATGCACCACGGGGCGGGCGGCGCTGCCTAGACAGAACACCCACCCACCCACACACACACACACACACGTGTCGACCAGCGCTACGGTCGGATGTACTCCTGAACTCGGCAGACGCCACTTCACGAAATGTAATGGCTTTATCATGGACCTCAACAGGGGCAGACGTCTTGCGATGAGTTGACGCGGTCGTCGCAATCCCGGGGTATCCGCATCAAGTGCGAGTTCACCCGGCCGCTGAAGCACTGCTACGGTAGGGACGGCATGTTCCCCTCATATACCGTCGGGGATGCCTTCAAATTTGTCGAGGTGACGCTCCTAACGGATGGGGAGTCCGCTTCCGAGCGCGCCCCATCATGCCGCCATGGTGTCACCCGCCAAAGTGCGGGTGGCTGCTCCTGGGCTGACCAGGACACTGCACCTCTTGTTGAGCGTTTGGCATTCTGACATGCCTCGCGAGTCCGGGTCCCGGCGAAGCGCATCACGCCCACGCCTGACCATCACCCAAGGAGCCGCCCTTCGGAAGCAACGCTTGTACAGCCTTCCTACTACCCGCGGCTGCCGGGAACCGCTCTGGGCAGGTGCGCTGAGTGCACCAGGGAAGCCCCGTGCACATCCCACACCAAGCGATGGCATGCTCGATGCGTCAGCGACCAGCATCGACGATAGGAAGCAAGGGCCGGCATGTTGCGGCGCTTGCCTGACAGTGCCGCGTCGCCCACGAGCGCCTCTTTCCCCACCCCTTTGACTCTTTGCCACCCCCTCCTCTTGCCCGTTGCGGTGCCGCAGTGGCTGCTGTGGACGATGTCGTGAAGGCATGCGGATTATCAACCAGCCCCCCCCCCCCCCCCCCCCCCCCCCCCCCACGCCCGCCCCAAGACATACTCCGAGACTGCACTCCAGGTCGGGGTTCTAGGGTTGTTACTAGGTTTTTTATAGGGTTGCTGCTGTGGATGATGCCGTGCTCCGCCAGCAGCTCAACAGCACCGCGACCTGTGCTGGTGGACAGGACATGCAGATTACCCCCCCCCCCCCCCCCGGGCAGTACATTCCTAGACTGCAGTCAAGCTCGGGGTCCTAGGGTTGGTGTGGATTGCGCTCGATGAGTGATATCGCGTTGGGGTGTCTCAATAGTACCGTCGCCCCAAATCCGCTGCCGCCGGTGTTGCATTTCGGGAGCCCTCTCACCCCCGACAAGAGTCAGCTGATTGCACCAGCCATGGTTGTGACAATGTACTGGTGCGTTTCAATGCGGGTGGAGTCTGCGCGCGGTTGTCGCAGGTGGGCGGATCCGGTGGCTTTAGGGCTTATGAACATTGAAAGAGCATCGGGCCACCGGATGCCAAGGCTGCGGACGGCGCCAGTAGGCAAAGAACAGTTGCACTCCTATGCGGCAGGGCCGGCGGACGCTGGGGAAGAATGGTTCAACTACAGGTAGGTATTTATGGTGCGCTTAGGGTTTATGGGGGTCTCCTTAGGGTAATGAGCTATGAGGGCGAGAAGGGCGGGCGCCCCTCCGCGCCCGCGATCTCCCCCGGCGTTGGCTCCTCCAGGTAGAAGGCCTGCCGCAGTCGCACGGGCGGGGTGGTGGCCCCTGTCGGCGGGGACCCGCCGCGCCCCTCCGCGTCCCCCTCCCCCCACCCGCCCCTGCTCATGCCCGTGCCCCCCTCCGCTGCCGCCGCCTCCTCCTCCTCCTCCCGCACCGCCTGCCACATGCACTCCGCCTTCCACTCCGCGCGCCGCGTGTCCAGGATGGGCCACCAGACCAGCGTCCAGCAGATGGCCAGCATGTAGGCCAGCACCGACAGGAAGTAACCCAGCCGGATGAGGCTGAAGTACAGCTCCTCCGCGCCCGCCACCAGCCCCACCCCGCGCAGCGCCACGCCCACTAGCAGCGCCACCTAGGGAAGGAGGGGCCCGGGGGGGGGGGGGGGGGGGGGGGGGTGGGGGATTCGTGAGCAGCAGCTACGCAAAGTGTTATTTGGGGTATGGTGAGGGCATTGATAGGGTTTTCCATAGGGCTTGTCATCTGCTCCCATATCAGCTTCCGCATGGGCGCTTTCGTCTCGGGCTTGGCGGTGCCACAGGGGTTGGCTGGCACTGCTTCGGGGTGGTGGGAAGAGCGGGGGAGGGGGGGCGCTCACGGTGAGGACGCCCTGCAGCCCGCGCAGCCGCCGCCGCAGCGTAAAGTTGAGCGCAGCGCGCGCGACGTTGTCGAAGGTGCTCCACAGCGCGAGCAGGTAGACGAAGAAGAAGATGCCGGAGAGGATGGTGGAGGAGGCGGGGAAGAGGCAGGTGGTGCAGGCGGGCCTGCCGGGTGCGACACACCCACGGTGTCAGGGAATTCCACTCCCACCCTCATTCTCATTCGCCCGCAAGACAAATGAAAGGGAAAGGAGGGGGGGGGGGGGGTGGGGGTAGAGGACCTCAGGTCGTTCTCGCTGAGCTCCGGCTGGCAGATGGCGGTGCGCGTCTGCTGTTTGCTGACCAGCAGGAACATGTCTTCTAGGTCGTTGCCCTGTCGATGGGGGCGGCGTCATGCGGCAGACGGCGTGATGGACCGGGGCATGCTGGAGGAAGGGGAAGGTGTGTGTGTGTGTGTGGTGGGGGGGGGGGGGGGGGGGGGGGCGCACGGACCTCCACATAGCCCATGCCTGGAACGAGGTTAATGAGCGCGAAGAGGGCCTGGCAGATCAGGATGGGCACTGTCGCCAGGAGGGCCAGGAGCAGGATGTGCGTGCTGTGACTCGCGTTCCGGTCACGGAGGCTCGTCCTGCACGCGAGACTCAGCTCAGCACCCCCTCCCCCCCCTCCACTCTACCCTGTTTTCCGGCTGGAACTCGGGCTGGCGGCGCACCCGTAGCTGGCTCTGCACGCAAACAGCGCGACGAGCAGCAGGAACGGTTCCGCAAAGCCGAGGCCAACCACCAGGAAGGCGCGGCACATGTTAGCCACCTCCTGCGCGTTGATGTCCAGCAGGCTCCACAGCGGCAGCAGCCCGTTGGGTGACCACACCAGCGCCAGCGGGAGTGTTTGCGCCACCTGCAGCGCACCCAATGAGCGAGGTGGATGAGGTGGGCCGGAAGGGGTGGGCAGGCAGGGGCAGCCTGGCAGTAGGGCGGCGGCCGCACCATGAGCACCACCGAGGAGAGCAGCATCACGACGCGCACGGCCCACAGGGAGTTGAACTCGCTCATTCCGGCTTTCCAGGCGCAGACGGAGCAGCACAGCCAATCGGGGTAGGGCACCACGTAGAAGCAGCTCACCAGGCAGAGGATGGCCGACGCCGCTGACCGCCGGAGGGAAGGGAGGGGGAGAAGTAAGTCAACACGGACAACCGTCTTCCCAGAGACGAGAAAGTCCACCGGATCCGTCGCGTGGGTGGAGGGTGGGGGGGGGGGGGGCGCACCTGAGATGCAGAATATGGCGAGTTCTATAATGAGGTGGGGGTCCACCTCCCCGAGCGCCACCATCCCGCGCCCGCCCCCCCGCCTCCCCCACCTGCGACGCCGACTCTCTGGTTTCCGTCCCTGGCCAACGGCAGCGCTCTGCTGTGCAGTAGCTAATTTGGTGGCGCGGTTGCCGGGACCTGCGCCGCCGCCCCCGGCGCCTCCCAAAGTGCGGTCTGACCGAGGGCTCGAGTAGGGCTGACCGCCTGGCGAGCGAGCGAGACCTCCCCCCCCCCCCCCACACACACACACACCCGGGACTGCCGCGCCCGCGATCAATCCTCAGCCACCGCCGAGCGCTGAAAGCGGTTCCTCACGCACCTCCCCTCTGTTACGGGGCCTTTCCCCATGCGCTTCCGCATCCCCAACCGCCTCGGCCGGACCGGCGGCAGTCAAGTGCTGATGAGCCGCGGCGCCCGGAATAATCCACCTACCGTCCGCCGCATCTCACTATCATCGTCCTCTCGGTCTCGCTACAGTCTACAGGGTAGCGACCAGGGTTGTGCCGAACTCAGTTCAGTTCGGGGTAGTTCGGGAGTTCGGGCCGAAACCGAACTGAACCGCCCGAATTCAGTTCGGACTGAACTGCCTCGGAAATCGCCCGAACCGGGGGGTCTCCGAACTACAGCACTGTAACTCGACAGATATGACCCCAACGAGTTACCACAGCGTCCGTACATGGAGATAAGGTGTTCTACGGTGAGAAATTTCCCCCGCACGCCCCAGAACCTCTCCAGATAAGGTGCAATAGCCGCCATCCAGATGTTCAGCGCACAACACTCCCACACTCAAACCTGAACCAGGTCCACTGTCAACCTTATATAGAATCGCCGCCCATCAGTACTCATCATGAACGCGGAGATGAGGTAATGGACGACGTAGTCGAGTCGAGGGTCGAGGAGGACGTTGTCGTGGATGAGGAGCTGCATGCCGCCAGCGACGATGCCGGCGCGCAGGCAACCGCCGACGTTACTCCCCTTGCAATGCGGCGGCGCCCCCCTCGCGTGCCTAGCACCGCCGCTTCGCGTGCCCGAAGGCAGCTCACCCTGCCTGACTGTGGGGGCAAGGCACTCGATGAGCAGCTCACCCTGCAGCATGAACTTGTGGAGGAGTGGCAGGAGACAGCCAACGACACCGCGCGCTTCAACATATGATGCGCCGTATAGCCATTGCACCAGCTAGTTCTAGGCATATTCATACCGCAGTTCGGTGGCAGTTCAGCGGCAGTTCGGTGGCAGTTCAGGCTGAACTCAGTTCGGTTCGGGCAGTTCGGACAGTTCAGTTGTTCGGTTCAGTCCGAACTGCGGTTCAGTTCAGTCTGAACTGTATTCGGCCGAACTCCCTGAATTCAGTTCGGTCCGAACCGAACTCGGCCAAAGTGAGTTCGGCACAACCCTGGTAGCGACCAGGGTTGGGCTGCAGTCCACTTTCCAGTACATGGATACAAGGCTGCAGTATGTATGTTGCGCATGTATCCATGTATTACCATATGTACACAAATGCCAAACATTAGCGCTGTACGGCGGTGTATATACATACGTATATACGTACTTTTTTACATCAGTGCCTTAACATATGCGCACTACAATGAATAGAACTATATGATGTAAACTACACCCCTCCACATAAATCCGGGTTTTGCATTTTCGATCCCAAAGCGCATGCATGGGCGAGGATAACGCCGGCTGCATATGCATACATGCTAAGCACAGAGGGAATAGTTCGGGCAAACGCCTATTGTGCGCTTTATACCCACCCGCGCGACAACACGACAATTTGTGGGCGCCCTTTAAAAAACGCGAAATCAGTCCATGATGCGTTGGCGCTAGAAAATTGTGGGTTGCGCCAACCGTGCAAACCTATGGAAATTGCGGCACTCGTCGCACCAAACTCGGTGAATACGGCCCTTGGCATAAGTTGCACACACTATGCGTGTAGGCCACTGAAAGCAAGTCGCTATAGGCACAACATGACACCCCAACGACAAGTTGCCATTGTGGGGAGCAGTTTTCGGGTGAACGCACGTAGGAGAGGCGCTCGATGCCCCCTTGGCGTAGGGCAATGCTCTACTAAGAGAGCGCGTGGTGGAATGCCAGTTGCACCGTTTCGTGGGCGGGGTGGCGCGGTAGGGGCGTGGACTTTAATTAATATGAAATTCGTTGAAATGAAATGTTGTGGAAAATGGCATTTTGGCTGGTAGATTTGTGTATCGCTAGGAGGCGGCACATGCCAAGTGTTGGTGGTCCGTGGTCATCCACACACATAACGCTCTCGCGCAACCGAGTATGGGGCTTAGACACGCTCTTGGCGCAAAGCCACACGCCCGACATGAGTGGGCACATGAGGCAGCGTTGGCCCAATTGACGGCTCGTGACCTCGTTGTTGGTGGAGATGGGGCACATGGCTCCGGTTCCGGGCAGCGCATCGCGGGACAGCCGATATGCAGCGGGGGAGCCGCAGAGCGCCCCGTCTTGCTAGAGCTAGCCCAGAGCGGCCGTGTCGGAGCAAAATCCGTGAGTGACGAGGATGACTACATACCTCGCGGTGCCAGAGCTATTGCAGCGAGCAGAGTCTGGTTACGAGGCCGTTCGACTGGTCAACCGAGTGCCTGGACTCTTCCCCCCTGAGCACCGACCTAACAAACGAGTACGTACCTCAAGCAGGATGACCGGCGTCTGCCGGCCCAGGAGGAGTATTTATGGATGTCGTGTTTCGGGCACATTGGGGCCAAGTCGCTGCAACCCTACCTGTCTGCAATCAACACGTTCTTCTAGCTGCACAACCTCGACCCAGTCGCCAAGGACAACCTGTACCTTACTGCAGCTAGGCGTGGGCTGATGATGCGGCAACGCCGTCTTGAAGCCGCCTCTTTGCGAGTTCCTATGCATGCTGATGTAGCTTACAGCTTCGTCGAGAGGGCCAAGTTGATGTTGTCTGCTCCCACCACAGAGTACCAGTACAACTTCCGAGCCCTCCTGGCCTCGGTTGTCAACTTCATGTTCTTTGCCAGGGGACTTACTGGCGTGTCCTGCCGAGTGCGGGATGTGCATGTCGACGATTACAACATTACCCTGCAGGTATACTGCGAGAAAGGTCGCGCTGGCCGACGGGGTCCCGACGACCTTCGCGTGCTTCTCCTTCCGGTGTCAGAACACCCCCGAGTTGCGCGTCTCCTGCACCACTTCATCGACCACGTACAATCTGTCCCCCTGCCTTGGCTGTACATTCTGGTGCCTTACCTGTTGCCTTGGCTGAAATAAACTTCTGGGCGGTCACCCCAAGCGAGCAGTCAAAAGCTTGGACCGCCGCTACAATGTCGGACTGCATGTCTACAACCGTTCGTCTTGTCGGTGCTTCCTCTCCCGCCGGCACTTCCTGGACCTCACACATCCTTCGCAAGGGAGCAGCGTCTGCCGCTAACGCCATCGGAGCTCCACTGTCCCACATTCGCTACCCAGGCGGCTGGGCCACTAACTCCGACGTCGTTCTGGACTACATCGACCCCAACGTTCTTCCTTCACCTGGCGCGTCACGTCATTTTCAAAAAATTTGGCAAGACATTGATGGCCTTAATTAACGAGATGATATGAACTAAAAACTACATCCCCCATCAATGGCGTAGCTCGACCATATCGGTTGCCGTGGTTCTTCTTTGGCCACGTCGCGCCCCTCCGCCACTTCCAAGTCCAACATGACTCCGCAGCGGTGGCCTTCCCGGTGCCTCCTTCACGACCTGGCGCTACCCCTTCTCCGTCAATCCACCGCTCTCCCCGTTCGCTCATGACTGGCAAAACCAGACTCAACATTGAAATGTTCTAAACTAGTTTATGGGGTTTCCTCCCGTGACCTAACCGCTCTTCAGCTACAAGTGCTGCTCAGTGGTACGGGAACTAGGCACCTGTCGTTGCGCCCTTTTTGGGTGCAGCATGAGTAGACATAGAAGCAGCCATAACAGCTGAGCCTGCCATCTTCCAGTTTTCGCTGCGTTACACGCAGCGCCCTCCCTGACTCCGTTTTCCCTCCACGCTTTTCACTTTACCTTCCTGCTGCCAATTTCGGCTCTTGAATGTGTAAAGCCGCCTGCACATTTTTGGCAAAACTAGACTCAACTTTGAAATACGTACATTCCCGGGCCACATTATGGGCTGTACGGGTGGGTGGGGAATATGGGCAGCATATGGCTGCTTGACGGAAAACCGGATCAGGCGAGGCCCGCCCGACGCGGCCCGAAAGCTCGACTCGCAACTCGTCAGAAGCAGGCTGGCCTGCAGCGGGCTGCTTTTGCACAGCTTGTGCGCGGGCTGCGTGAAATCTGCGCAGGGGACCACACGTGGTCGGGACAGGGCGAGGGTCGGGACAGGGTCTGGCGAGATCGCCAAGGCTCGTCGCCTCGCCAACTGCGAGTCTGGCCGACATGTTTCGCTCCGCCGCCACAGCCTGCCGCGCCGTCGTCGGTGGCAAGCCCTGGGTCGGGGCGACCGTACATGAGACGTCGCGGCGCATGCTATGCAACGCCACCTCGGTGGCCAGATGTAGCGGCGAGGGCGTTGTTGGTGTGAGCGCCGAGAAAAGCTCTGCCGACCCGCCGAGCTCGCTTCGCCCGGCCACCGACGTCGCACAGCTCACAAGGTTTGCGTCGCAGTCGGCCCACAGCGTCGGCTACCGTTACGAACCGGGGCCTCACGGCTACGCGTTTCACATGCCACCCATAAGTCTGATCGGAGCGAACTCCCTGCCGCAGTCCGGGGAAGTCATCTCCCGGCTGGGCTTCCGGAAGGCGCTTCTGGTGACGGACAAGTTTCTGAGTCAGCGCGGGGGGACCGGCTTCATGATCTCTGTGCTCGTCGCAAACGACATTGACTACCACGTGTTTGATGGGGTGTCCTCCAACCCTACGCGCGGGGAGGTGGAGCATGGCCTGAGAGTACTGTCAGAGCAAGGCTGCGACTTTATTCTCTCCTTTGGCGGCGGCTCCCCGCACGACGCGGCGAAAGTGATCAGCCTGCTCAAAACTAACGGCGGTGATGTCAGTGACTACGTCGGAGTGAACTTGGCTAAGGCCAAGGGCTTCCCTCTAGTTGCGGTCGGGACCTCCGGCACGGCATCCGAAATGACACGCTTTGCGTGCATCACCGACGAAGACAGAATGAGCAAGCTGTCAATCATCGACGACATGATGACGCCAGTGGTGACCGTGGAGGACCCAGCCGTTCTGCGGATGCCTCGTCATTTGACAGCTGCGACCGGGATGGACTGCCTCACGCATGCCATCGAAGCGTACCTATCCACACACAGCAACCCGGTCACTGACGCCACGGCTCTGCACAGCATCAAGCTCGCCGCGGCATTTCTGTGTCAAGCCCATGCAACGACTAACTACTCCGATCTGCAGGAGCGGAAGGCCAACAGCCGGGCCCGTGACATGATGGGCTATGCCAGCTACCTTGCCGGCATGGCCTTCAACAACGCCGGCCTGGGGCTGGTACATGCCATGAGCCACCAGATCGGCGGCCTGTACAACCTGCCCCACGGCGTCTGCTGTGCGGTGTTGCTGCCGTCTGTGCTCGAGTTCAATGCGGTCGCACGGCCGGCTCACATTGAAGACATCGCTAATGCCATCGGTTTGAAGGCAGGATCCCTCCGGCCGCAGTGTTGCCTACATGTCGGAATCTTGTGCTTGCCGGCCTTGCTGACGCGCGTGTATTGCGAACACAACCATCCGCAGGCAAACACAAGCTCTGAAGCCCTGACCATGGTGATCTCCTTCGTGCTGGACCTGAACCGAAACCTGGGCTTTGCCCCGCAACTTGCAGGTACAGCAGTACGTTGCCATGCCGGTCGCCGTCCTGTTGTTGCCATCAGTCACCACTCTATGCCACAAGGCGGTGCTTGTTAATGGTACGCGCGTGCTAATGTGCTGGTTCTCTGCAGGAGATGGGCGTCGTCAGGGAAGACTTTGAGCTGATGGCCCGGAATGCTCTTCACGACAGCTGCCTCTTGACAAACTGCAGGCAGCACGTAACCACGGCGCAGATAGAGAGCCTCTTTGAGCTGGCGTATTCGCAAGACTTTGAATGGCGATGAGCATCGACCAGCAGGTGTGCCATATCTGGACCTGCCCAGTAGCTCATTCACTGTGTGGCTCCATCTCTCTTGGGAATAATGCTGGAATTTTTTTGACATCGACCAAATAGTTGCTGAAATGCAAGTAGGCGAGAGGATTCAACAGCAGTTAACACGGCGGTTTGATGCAGCAGCCGAATGCCGCAATCACCAGAGAATGCCCACCTACTGCACCGTTGTTGCACAGTGCACTCCCTGACCTCATGGGCAGTAAGCGGCAAGCGGAATGCGCGGGACAGTGTCATGCCACTCGCACGCGACCCCGGTGCTGCGCTGTGCAGATGATGACGGGCTGATGCCTGGTTACTCAACCAAAAGGCGCACCGCGAATTGCTCTCTGTACGCCTCTACTGTATGGGCGCTGAGAATCATATTACGGATGCAATGCCTAGTACCTGTCATCTGTGCTACACGACATGCTAATCAACTAACAGACTGTACTATGATGGAAGTTTTGCAATTAGAAATAGAGTCGAAACAGAAAATGTGGCGATAGTTTGGATTATTGAAACAATCCTGACAGATACATCTTAGTCGTATTGCTATTTGATTCCGGAAAGCAGTAGGTGCATGTTTTGAGTTGGGATTGTCCATTGATTGGGGACTACTTCACATACATCATTTATGTGAGGTCATCCTTAAGATCGATAGACGGTAATATAATACTGAATGAGCAACGGCCGATAATTACGCGGTACGAGCATACGCGGTAATTCTCACGGCATGTGTTGTACAGACGACACGGAATGCGCTAGAAGGGAGGCAACACACTACGGCTTGTCGTCACGGCCCGGAAAATAACGGATTGCCGCCTATTTGTGCCAGTTCCTACAGCGAAAGATAGCCGTCCCCAAGCTATCATCCGCATCACCGGTAGAGAGTACACAGGATGATATGATCCCTCCTCAAGCACTGATAAGCAGTACCAAGACGCAAGCAGTTGGTCGGTGTATGTGGAAATCGCTACATATGCACTATTTTACAGGTTGTGGTTTTTATATGGAAATTGTGGTGAAACAACGAAATTATTAGGTCTTGTCAGCGCCTGGGCACGTTTGCAGCTACTGCATGTATTGCCATACTGAAATACACATTATCACTGGCACATGGTTTGCATCGCTAGTTGGGATGCTAATATGCCTCGCGTTGGCCACGCAGTGTGTACACAGAGCTGCGGGTGTCTGTATCGCCATCGCGCAGCCCCGGTGTAAGGATGCTCGACGCGGCCTCACAGCCCTGGCAAGTCCATATGTTGCATACACCGCGTCCTCTTAACTTGTCGTTCTGCCCAACCCCTGCTCCGCATGTTTGGGGCCAAGCACACCTAGTTGGGTCGCGTCTCGCAATTGCCACCCCAAGAACCACGTCCTTGGGGCGATGTCGAGGTGTGCAAAACAGAGGGGGGGGGGGGGGGCATGAGGGTATGTTATGCGTATGTACTACGAGGGATATACATACGGATGCCGGCTGGGGGGTTGGGGGGAGAGGCTAGGGTGGGTGGGGGAGGGAGGGGGGGGGCACCTAAACCAGGTATGTCAAATAGAGTCGCCGTCGGTATACAGTGTCCATACACGCGCCATCAGACAACTACATGCACCCCCGAAAGTGGTCCTCCAGGGCGTGCACAAGCCCGGCGAAGGTGCTGGAATCCCGGGAGACGCACTCCACCGGCATCCCCAGCACCTCGCCGGCTCCGGCAGCGGTGTACCGGCCATGCGCCGCCAGCACAACGCCGTGCTGCTCCACAGCAGAGCGGACGGCTGTCGCACCGCCCATCGCGTGCGCCAGCCCTTGCGCCTGCTCCGACATGAGACACGAGACGCGCCCCAGAGTCATGACATAGCGAGGACGGATCGCTACTCACAATGGCCGCCATGTTATGCCGTCCTTCCGCGTTGACTCCCCGAATCACATATCGTTTTGACCCCCCCCCCCCCCCCCCCCCCCCCAATACACATACAATAATCAAGCGCTCGTGATAGGTTTATTAATATGTATTAACACTCCCCTCCCCCAACACAATAACAGCGACACTCGCAATAGTTTTATTGTTACTATCCCCCCCCCCCCCCCCACACACCCACGCGCGCGCGGCGAGTTAATACATCAATATATCGACCGCGGTGAGCGTCAGTTCCCAGTATTCCAAGGAATTGCTGCCCCCAATACTCGTATACTCGTACCCCCTGCTCGCCACTCGCGAATACCTGTAGGGCAGCACTAAGAACATTCAGGTTTGCCCCCCGCGATGCGAACACGGGATGAAGAAACATCATCGTACCCCCTTCTCATCCCTCGGGTAGTTAAAAAAACGCTACGGTACAGTGGAAAAGGTCCTAGAGCGACTAACTGCTTGCTTGATGTGCACTATTTTCAAACCACTCTATCAGGATTTGCCCGACGATCGGGGAGATATCCGGCAATGCATCACACCGTGTATGGGCAACCTTGATGCTTGTCCTGTCTTACAGGCACCACCCTAAACTCTTACAGGTACTACCTTAAAGCACCATCTTACATGTCGATGTCTTATCATACTTCGCTTAAATGTTGTTCGGTCAGCACGGGGCAGGCTGCGCACCTCGGCTGTGCTGCTGAAGGCAATGGCGTCGATCCGTCCGCGCTCCAGCATCTCTCGCTCCGCCGCAGCGTCCTGCGCCCCGAGGCCATGCCGGGACAGGTAGGCATTGGCGCGCACCGCATCCGCCCCCGCCTCCTCCAGCGCCGCCAGAAAGGCGGGCACCACGCGGGGCTCAGTCAGGTAGCCTACGCATGGCCAGGCACGGGGTCGTGGTCGCTCAGCATTATCCAGACCGCCTTGACATTGCGCAGCACTATGCATGAGCAGTGACTGGCAGACGGGGACCCGTGTGCGCTGTGTATGCGCGCTATCGTTCAGTTGCTTGTAGGGGGGTGTACCCTCCACCGATGGCACAGGACAGAGGACCCGCGCCCCGGCAGCCTCCCCGAGCCCCTCCAGCTCGCCCACCAGGCCCATGGTGCTGGCCTGTCCGCGATGGCGCACAAAACACAGCCGATCCTCAGGCATGGCAAGGCTCATGCGGTGCAGAACTCTGTAACTTTCGTACGGGTGCCGACGAAACTTTCTGTGAGAAGGTGCTTGCTCTTCGCCCACCAATCGCATGACGATCAGAAACATGACATACACATCACTAAAGTCAAGGAAATGCCGCTTAGTAATCCGAAATCGTCTCATGTTACAGGTTTCTTGTCGGTGCTCCGGCAATTGCATTAGTGTTTTTGGGCCACGGATGCCGCGCCTGCCATGCGCCGTACCTCCGCGGGTTGAACATGGCAAGGGACGCTGTTCCGCTGCAGCTCCTCGGCATCCGCCCCGAGCGCGCAACAGCGCGCCCCAGACCGCACAATGGCGGCCGCCGCCTCCTGAGGGCCTGCGGGGAAGCGCATTGTGCACAAGGAATGTCCGATGGCATGGAACTATGCTTCCGCGGACGCGCGAGAAAGGGGCAGGGACAGGGGAGGCTCCCCAATGCCATGATGTGCGATGCATTAATGTTGCTCGATATACAAGGAGGCACCCAACAGCTGTTAATACAGGCAGCTTCCCCCTGGCACGCAATCCCTCACACGCAGGCAGTTCCCGCAGCGCGGCAACAAGACAGTGGTTGTGCGATTTTGCGGGGTGGCCGGGGGGGGGGTTTCGTAAATCCCGCTGTTATACTGCTGTATGTTTGTCTAAATATTGCCTGACAACAGTAGGCACTTTCTTACAAAGCATCCTTGTTGCTGCGCCGGCACCCGTTAATATGTAGGTGTATGCCATGAATCAAGCTTGATGTATATGAAGCTTGGTGATCTTTCTGGATGTACCACAACTACATTTATGAGAAGACAATTAAACACCGGCAATAGGTCAGGAATTAAGGAACATGCTCAAGCTTGATCAACTTATGTGTGTATGCATATGTATAATTTCATATATATGAATATGTGCGTCTGGCGGGCGAGGGAGAGGGGGGGTGGGGGGGGGAGGGAGGTAGTCTTAATGTGGGTATCTACGGTGGCAGAGGGGTGTGAAGACGGTCCTTGCAGGGTGGCGTAGGTAGGCATTGGTCAGCATGTGTGTTGTTGGGGAGGCGGCGAGCAAAGACATCAAGCATGAGTCAGCTGGGACGCACCTCCGTGCATCAAGCTGAGACGGCTGAGGACGCTGTGGAAGCTGTTGGTAGACACAAAGGCAATGTGCGTGTACTCCTCCAAGTTGGCCAGCAGCGCGTCCAGCGTTGCGATGGCGGCTGCATCGTCCAGCGCTGTGATGGTTACAGCAGGCGTCCACACGGGCTGCGCACCCGCGTCTATGAGGCGCCCTGCGAGCTTGGCTGCGTACTGCCGAGGTGCTGCACAGGAAGGGATCGGCCGTGAGAGTTAGGAAACGCTCGGGTGATCTTTGCACGGCTAGCATGCGGTATGTTGTGCTTGACAGCGGCTTTATAGGGAGATAGCCCATGGCGCTTGTCAGGCATGTTGGGGCATGCTACCTGTACACCCTTGCTGTGCGAGATGTACACCCAGCAATATTTAGACGATATAATACCCTGTTTGCACTATCGCAGGAGTGTGCAGTGCAGTCTGTGCCACGGTCTGGGTTAAGTGCACTCCTCCCACAGTCACCATTAGCACGTATGAGTACATTCCTGCCCTCCTGACTACATCTTCGGGTACTATGCGCCATTTCTTATAGTTGGCAGAGCCGTGGGAAACCAGGGCTGTGCTGCTTAGCTGTATGCACATGTATGAGCGCATAAGCGACGCCCTTCAACCACCTACACCTCTTGTGCAGGAATATCTTTCTCCCCCTTCCCCGCTACTCTATCTACTACTCGTATTGGTGCGGCGTCACTCTTATCAAGTCGCTGTTCACGGCGCGGGAGAGCACGGCCACAGCCATAGTCGCTAGCTGGGTGCGTCGTGCCTGTTATCATTACTCGTCGGCCACTGAGCGGCAAGTCCTCCGGCAAAGCAAGAGGGTCTCTCGTCCCATCCACCTCCCGCATAGAACTCGCTCCAACGTCAGACCGCCATCGGGTAGGTCGACATGGTCCCGGACTCCCTCGGAGTAGGCGCCGGTGGGGTCGGGGCTGGCATGCCAGTCGCGGCAGCTGGGCGGCCGGAGCGGCCATCTACATCCGACCGGAGTCGCTGCGCCGTCGTGCGGGACCAAGATTGGCGTGGCCAAGCAGCAGAGGGGGCGCCAGTTGCCCCTGATGCTTATTCCCTCGGGCTGTGTTCCCTCGAAAGGGTTTTCGAAACAGTAGCGTTTTCCCGTTTTCCCGCCCACGGGACAGCGGACACCAATATCGGACACCAAAATTATAGCGTTTTTTTTCGCCCCCGGGACAGGACTGGTACCAGTGAAACCCTTGCAGCGTCTCTACGGGTACGACGGCCGTTTGGGCAGCAATCCAGTTACGGAAAGGCCTGGGTAGGCGACGCTCCGTTACAGTCATCAAGCAAATTGCCGAAGCATTCTGCAAGCCTTCCGTAATTGGAGGCCAGTGACGGAATTTCCAACACTGTTGGATCACCGTCTAAAACACTGCCATCAAAATACCCGGCACTGACCAGGAAAGGTCTAACAGCGTTGTTTAGTTAGATACTCAGATGTATTCATCAGTCATCACATTGAGGTTTTCAGTAGTTGAGCGTTGTAGAACTACGCGTGCACCCCCAGCGGTGACGCGTACGGACCAGGGGCGTCACGGCCCGACACCTTCACATGCTGGGCCACCCGCGAGCAGCGGCACTCTCTGCTCTGCGCTCGCCTTCCGGCTTCGCGTAGCAGTCTCGCCTACTCTTGTAGGAGAGCATGGTGTTAGCTTACCGACGCGAATGCTCACTCGATCCTGATCGTCTCGCAAGCAAGGTGTCGTCACCCCCACCGACTTTTGTCGACACCATGTCCCCAGTACCGCCGGAGAATCAAGAACTGCTGAACCGTGAATCGCCGGAGGGCGCGACCGGCAACACCACCGGCGGAGTTTCTACGGCCCAATGAGAGGAGAGCCTCCATGCGTTCGCCCAGCAAGCTACCGAGTGTAGAGGCTGTCCGGCTAGCTAGAGGCCGCTAACGCGGCCTTACTGGCCCGACTCGCCCCTACCCTCATAGACAACTCCCGGTTCCACACAGCCCTTCAAACCCGCGCCACAGTCTAGTGGCGAGAGTGGAGAGAAGGCCGCCCATGGGGGCCGGACTACGTAGCTGCAGCAAGACGCAGCTAACAATGAGCTCGAGTTCGCCGACTTCGGTTACAGACTCCGGCCGCATCATCATCCCGGTCTTGAGCACCCCATGCACGACGTGACCGCACCTCGTCTGTGGACCCCCACCAAGGACACAGCTCGCTTCCTCAGCAAGAAGAAGTTCCAAGCGGCGTACGACAAGAACCTACGCATCGGGTGCTATGCCAACGAGGCGTTGTCCGGAGCTGTGGCGACGCTTTCGGCCGACGCTCCTATACCGGAGGAACACGCCCAAGCCCTCGCCAGCCTCCGAGCATGCATGCGCACCGACGACGCGACGGAGGAGGGCGCCCGTACCGTCCCGGCTAGGCTACCTCCGTCTCGCTAAGGGCGGCGGGCCGAGCTCGGATTCGGACCGAGTTTTCGCGGAGCTCGCCCACGAGCGATTCTACAAGCCTCGCCAACCCACCGTCTCAAGCACCCTCGACGACCTAAACCGCGCCTTCCTCGACCGCACCAACGAGGTTTCCCTCAATGCTGCCAGCAAGGCCGCGGCGGGCGCGGCGTTCGCCGAGAACTCGCCGGAGAAGCCCGACAAGGCTGCCGTCGCTCGACACTGCCGCCAAGGAACGCCGGCAGCATCGCGAGAAGCAAGGAGGCCGCGGCAAAGAGGGCCGCAGCGGCGGCCGTAACAACTAAGGCCGGCAAGGCCGGTAAGAAGAAATGATGGTTTAACCCGCCGCCCCGATTTAATCACCTACCTCCGACTATACGCGACACCGCGTGCGGCGGTAATGGCGCGAATGGGAAAGCATCGGTGCGAGTGGGCAAGTTTTGGATTGGATCCGCCGGGGCGGGTGCGGGTCAAACTCAGGGTGGGCGGGGCCCTCCCCCCTTCAAACACGGAGTAGGCGTCCATGATGGACGCTTACCCCTATGTAAGCTTTAGGCGAAAGGCTTTAGCGCAGGCAAGGAAAAGGTTTGCAACAAAGGAAATTGTTACAGTGCATTGGGGTGTACACGGCTTTATACAACTATCGGCTTGGCAGTCGTTCGCATGCAGGCATTAGGCTTGGATATGCAATCTAGGCTTGGAGTCATCAGGCACTCATAAGTATGCCTGCCCGCCTCGGACAAATTCTATCTTGATTTGGTAATTCCGGAAGTACTGTACCCATGGTGCCGGCCACCTTGCTTGATGCCGCACGCACTACTATTTGGAACACATATGGTGACCCATTATGCGCAATAGGACTTGCCCACCGACTTGCCCACCTTACCAACGTGCGAAAATTTTCATGACAACCCATAGGCTCCGTGTCTCCCTTACGTGTGGCAAGCACGCGGCATATGTGTGTGGGCGGATCAGCAGCTTAGTTGCATGTAGTAGTTGCGTTAGTATAAGGAAGTGAGTGGTACGAGTATGATTGTATAGGCGTGCGGGTATGGGTATGCAGGTAGGGTTATGGTGGTAACCCTAACACCCTCCCAACTCGAGTATATGGCTATAGAGCTACCCCGTCTCGAGGCGATCGGAGCGTGGGAACGTGGACACTGCGCGTGGTGGGTGTCCCGCGTATGTTCCAAGTCCCCAAGCCGGGCACCAACAAGAGTTGGCTGATCATCGACCGCCTACGCTAGCTCAACCGCTGCTGCACGCAACTCAGGATGTTCTTCGAGACAATAAAACACCTGCGCTATCTAGCGCGAAAGTGCTATTTGTTTGTGTCGCTAGACCTACATGACAGCTACTACGCCCATGGAATCCGGGAGGAGGACCGTGACTTCTTCACCATGAACTACCACGGCGAGTTGTGGCGCCTTGCGTGTCTTCCCATGGGGTAGACCGGCAGCTCCTTCTACTTTTGCAAGCTGACCGGCGCGTTCGCCGACAACCTCCGGACCCCGCAGTCCTCCTCTTCGGGTCAACCCCGCCATCAAACAAGCCCACGAGGCGCTTCTTGCGCAACTCCCACTGCCGCGGGCAACGAATGCTACCCTACCTTGATGACTTCCTTTTTCTAGCGGGATCCCGGGAGGGGGCTCTCCGCCTATGCGCCCGCCGGCATGCCCTACTGGACCGACTAGGCCTACATCGCAACCCTAAGAAAGGCGTGTGGGAGCCGACGCAGGTGGGGGAGCACCTTGGACTGACGGTCGACTTGCAGCGCGGCGAGTTCCGGGCCCTGCCCCTGAAGCTCGCCACGCTCGCCCGCCAGGCGCACGGCTTCCTTGAACGCGCCGCTGCGGACCGGCGCTGGCTCCCGGCATTTGGCCACATTCGCGGGCAAGGCATAGTTCATGTACCTTGCCATCGCTCCGGTTTGGTTCTTCCTGCGGGAGCTGCACATCATGCTTGCTACATACCCGCCAAGGCTGGGGTGGAATAGTAAAAATGACGAATCAGCTCCGCCACAATGATTATGGAGTGGTGGACGTCACTACCGACACAACCCAACGGGCGCTCAATGTTCCGGCATGTGGAGACGGCGTACCTACACACCGATTCGAGCTCGTACGGCTGGGGCGCGGTGCTCAACGAGAATTCCTCGTATCAAGCGCGCGGATTCTGGTACATGTCCCAACACATCACCCAGAAGGAATTGGGGGCAATCCGCCTCGCCGTGGAGTCCTTCATGCCCCAACTGCGCAGCCACCATGTCCTGCTCCACGAGGACAATACGGCGGTGGTGGCGTCGCTCACCAACCTCACTTCGCGATCACCAAAGCTGGTGGAGGAGCTCCGCCGCCTGTGGCATTTGCTGGACGTCAACGACACCCGCATCCGACCGCGTTACATCTAGTCAGCGGCGAACGTTTGGGCGGACTGTTTGACAAAGCCGGAAGCTGGACTACTACGGCAACTGGCAGCTGAACCCGTGGATTTTCGCGTATCCGCAGCGCACGTGGGGCAATCACACTATTGACGCTTTCGCGTCGATGCAGAACGCGCAGTGACAGCTGTGCAATTCGCGCTGGCGCGGTCCGCGATGCGAGGCGGTTGCGACAGTCTCAACAGGATAGAGACCGCAGGGACAAACAAAGGTGGGTGTGCAGTGGTGGTGCAAAGGCGAGAGAGGCTACAGTGTTTTCAGAATACAATCATTGTTGTTTTTGACACAACGCTTACCACACGGCAGCATTATACAGTACATATACTCGTAGTCTCAGGTACACATTGTACTAGTACACACAGGTACTAACTCTTAGTATATCGTACTCGTATAATTGTCACACTACATTCCGCCCCCCCCTGCGAGAATTCAATTCTCGACATCAGCGGGGTTCGAACTGGTGAACCTTACATCAGGATGCTGGCGCCTTGTAACAATTGAGGCGGTATCAATCCGGCTCCGAAGCACAACGCTTACCACAAGGCAGCATTATACAGTACATATACTCGTAGTCTCAGGTACACATTGTACTAGTACACACAGGTACTAACTCGTAGTATATCGTACTCGTATAATTGTCACACGGTGGATTCCCTTCACGGCGCACCCGCACGGTGTTTCAAAGTGGCTTCAGCCATATTGAGTTATGTCAGGATTCATCAGCCTATGTTGCCTTGGAGAGAAAAGTATTGTCTGTGATACTCTTTCTTTTGGCCCGAAACCGGCGCTTTTGTCTGCAAACTCTGCATAAAAACTATGTCAAAGCGGGTCCATTACTGGAGTGAGTCGCGGTAGTGACATTCATGTTCTTACATATCGCCCGGACTGCGATATGTAAGCCGAGGCAAGTGCCTTGGTTGTCTATTCTGGCTGATTTCAAATCGGCTGGCCTGTGCCATATTATGGAAAAGAGTACAAGCACTCATGTGCAGAGTTTGATATATTTGGGTTTATCGTGGACTCGTGTAATGGAAAATCTTCAGCTCCAGCAGATTACAGATCGGACCGTCTTCATGATGGTATCCATAAGTTATTACATTCCCATTGCAGAAGAGTGTTTGTTATTAGGTCGCTGGCAAGCACTATTGGCCGGCGGGCTAACTATGACGTTGGCATTGGGTCATGTGGCCCAACTCTATACCCGGCATCAATACATCGTGCAGAGTGCGCAGTTTTAGTTCTCTTGGGTGACGCTCTCACCCGAGGCTCTGCATGAGCTCCGCTTCGGGCCTGGCATGAAGCGCACCTCCTTCGTCGTGGGTCACATTCGGGGCAAAAATCATGTGGAGGTCCTGAAACTGGAGACTGATGCTAGTGATATTGGCTGGGGTGGCAGTATGAAAAGCATTTCTGGCCCGAATTAATTAAATTGACATGGGTTCTTCACTCTATGGCTATGAGCATCAGTAGTCCTCTACCTGTTATACGTAGCTGGCTGGCAGAATTGGCACTATTCTTTTCTTATTCACCTTCTGTGTGGGCGCCTTCGAGCTTAGCAATACTGATAACATAATCTCATGTGAACTGTGGACAGAAGGCATTGAGTCATCGTTAATTAATGATCTGGCTATTGAGCTGCATTAGTTTTAAGCCATGTACAAGATGACCTTGGACCTCAACTGGGTGCCCTTGCCTAGGAAGACAATATCACTGTTGATATAACAAGTAAATACAAGGTCACTAGTGACTGGATGCGGAAACACATATAATGATATGTTTGATGCGAGGCGGGGTCCTCATTCTGCCGGTCTGTTAGCTAGCAGCATCAATGCTCAAGGCACCGGATTGTTATTTCTCAATATTGGCGCCCTGATACCTCTGAGGTTCATTTCTTACATCATGATTGGTTCTGGTATAATTGATGGATCAATCCTCCTTTCAGGACGATAGATGATGTGCTCAGACATATGAGACCTCTGGTTGCTTTTGGCACTCTAATTATTATTCCGTGTTGGGATACCTCTATTGGTGGCATTTACTTTCCCCTGGTAGACAGTGGTAATCTGAAGCCACATATGCCGCCGGCTTGGAATATTCAGGCCATCCGGCTTGACTCCTCAGAGGAGAGCCTTTCCATCCTGCTCTCGCCTCGTTTGCGATGATGCGTCTATGGCGGCTGGCAATTCTGCCGGCGGTTACCTAGTGATTGGGCACAACAGTGATTTATCCTCTACCCCGCCTTGGGATTCGTTCGATGTCAACCCGGTTGACAAAGTCGAGCGTGAGTTGCTGACTCACCTGGAGCAATCCGCTCGCAGCACTGTTGCCGAGAGCATTGGCTCCGGCTATAGCTGCACCCTAAACGCTCCCTCATCTGGTGGTGCGAGGCACGAATGAGCCCTTGCTCGCCATTTCCGGCTTCTGAGGACACTGTGGCCTCCACTTGCAATCGGGGGCAGCATGAAAACATTTGAGCTTGTTCCTAACTAAGTCGGATAAACTGCTTCCGCAGCAATTGCTTATTATCAGAAAATAAAACTGTTCAACCACATGCTGACTCTGTCCTCGATGTTTGCTATGATTTGTAAGGCTACTAAAGGAGAGTATTGGCATTGATTGATGTGAAAGCCGCGAATGACCTTTATTTGGTCTGACTTCGTTGGTCTGTCTTATTTGACTTATTTGGTCCGACTTTCGGCGCGGCGTACGCTTCGAAATCAGCGGTCCCGTTCTGCCCCGTGACGGTGGTGATGCTTTACGTTCTGTGTTTTCGCGCTATGTGCCGATTTGATTGTGCTACGCATTTTGGCATGTGTTAGCCGGATGTGACCTTTGACCTTGATGGTAAATTTATCACTATCACCTTCTTTAAGCAAAAGGCTGATCAGTATCGTCAAGCATGTAAGTCTCAGTTCCCAAGTCCTGATTTTGCTATCCCTAGTTCTGTTATGTGTCTTGTTCGGCTCCGCCTTCGCCGGCTTGAAATGATTACTATCGCTGTCGGTCATCATATCGGTTGTGTTAGTTTTTCATGGCTTCGTATTGGCAATACGGTTCGGAAATTTCCGGATCGTATTGAGCGTTCGTCTCGCAAGGTGATTAAAATTGCTCAGTATACTCGGTACTGCTTGAGCCGCCCTGTGGATGGGCTCTCTTATGGGCATCACGGCCAGGGATTTCCTTGGGACTGCCTATCTATATGGCTCTCATCCCTGTCGGAGTGGCGGAGTCGCTGCGGCCGCCCGATTTCAGTCGAGGATTGTGGCCATCATATGGGCTCCATTAATAGGATGACTTTGATGTCTCACATGAAGAGCGACATGGACAGATAGACTTTTCTGTTTGTCTCAGGCAGCTATGCCTTGTGTCGATGAACGGAATGAGACTCTGGCCAAGAGTGCTCCTCGCACTCCGCCACAGCAATCTGAGCCCATCCTTTCGACTCATTCCTGATCCAAATGAGCGTATTATCCCCGTTGTGGATGGTTGCTCGGGCGCCGGATGATTCTTGCTCTTGGTTCGTCCCTGATGATGATGATGATGATGATGATGATTCCTAGCTGGCATGTGGCTCGTTCTACTCTGTTCTTATGCTTTAGTTTTGATGATTACTGATATGTTGCTTGGCCCCGGTGACTGTGATGTGCTTATCCAGCGAAGCATCGATTTTTCGGCGGCGAGCTTTATTGCCGTACGGGTACCCGTATAGTGCAGCGGATCGGGCCTATAGGTGCATGACTAAAGCGCTTATCTACTGGAATGTACTACTAAGTACTATAATCCACCGACCCGCCCACCCACCCGCCCACCCGCCCGCCCACAATCCTTAATTACACAGCCGTCCGATTACGATCTCACGGTTGGGAGGCTATGAGTACTGGTACTCGTCACTCGCTGCTGGTACTGGTACTCGCTACTCGCTGCTGGTACTGTAAAAAAAAACTCTGGTACTTCAAAGCGCTGGCAATGCAAACGCTCGCTGATGGTACCCACTACTTCAAAGCGCTGGCAATGCAATTGATGGAACTGTAGGCCAGTGATATATAACCCGTTCTTTTAAATTTTTCTGAAAAATCAGCGCATCGCTGATTCAACTGTCAAGTTACTTCATATATTTGATGTTACCCTGACGTTGGCTCCGCCGATCTTACTCACTATCGGTACACATTGAGGCTATACATTGTAAGGATACCGCGCAAAACGCACCAGGCACTGGGTACCCACTTGGTGATTTGTGTGGTACATATCCTTGCACTCCACCCCCCCCCCCCCCCCCCCCCCCCCCCCCCCCCCATAGGATGGAGGACCTCCTCCAGCAAAGTTTCGGCTTGGATTCGGTGGCGATCCGCATTGGCCGGGTCGTCCAACATTGCGGGATATCATATCATATCATATGTTTCTCCGCGGGATCGAACCCGGATCCACTGCGTGCGTAGAAGCACCAACTGTAAGGATAACGCGCAAAACGCACCAGGCACTGGGTACCCACATGGGGATTTGTGTGGTACATATCCTTACATACATACACTTGTGTACTATGTAACAATAAGTGCCGCGTTGAAAGGCGCGGACACAACAGTGAAAACTGAGCGTTTTTTCCAGATACCGTGGACGATGTAGCTGTATACGCAGTTTGCGGAGTGCAGCTGAAGATCGGTGTCTGAAAATGCCGGGTTTCATTGGTGTCGGCCCGCCTAGCGAGGTAGCATTCAGTCGTTTCTCTCGTGTCATACCGGCACGGTCTAATATTTCCTGCCTGCTCGCCCTCGGGTGGTCTGGATTTATTTTGTGGTTTGACACTGATTGTTGCTTTCATGATGAGTTTCCTGCGAATAATTGACGATGCTCGCTGTTGTTTATGATACGGGATTGGCACTGCTTTGACTGAATTATGGGTTAAATGTGTGAGATCTGCCGTTTGGTTCGACTGGTGTTTTATTGCGGGACACTGCTGGCATGGAGACTATAGCGTGGTGTCTATACTGGCAACGATTTATGGCATCTTTCATTTCCTGCAACGGATACCTCGTGACCAAACCGGTACAGGGTACACACTAAGGCTGCACATAGCATGATATCATGCGGGCATAGATGGAGCTGTGTAGTGTGTCACAACAGGGTTGGGCTGCAGTATCTACTGCACTGCACTGGTTAAGCTATTGCACTGCAGCCTGCAGTACTTCCCGAAAAGGGGCTGCAGTGCAGTTACCCAAACTGCCCCACATATGTGCCCTTCTCTGTCCCGCCCTTCCCTATAATCAACATTTTCAGTGCTACTGCAGTCTGCACTGCAGCCTGTTGACTGCAGCCTGTTGACCGCAGCCTCCACTGCAGCCTGCCTGCAGCCTGCAGTACTGCACCATGTCGACTGCAGCCTGCACTGCAGCCTGCACTACAGCCTGCCTGCAGCCTGCAGTACTGCAGCCTGCAGTACTGCACTGCAGCCTGCATTACTGGAAAGTGGACTGCAGCCCAACCCTGGTCACAACAGTGCCGCCTTGAATAGTAAATAAGGCGGGCACAGGGGTGAAAACCAAACCCATAAAGTAGCGACTACACGTAAGGATTAGTTCAAGCAGGGGTCAGTACCAAACCTGGTTCAAGTACCAAAAAGAATCCAATACACGTCACACCTGGCGCCTGTCCGACCGTTGCGCTGTCGTTATTCTCACTACTGCGTGCTGCGCGTAGTTTCCAGATACATTATCGCTCAGCCAAACGCGCTCATACTCGCGCAGCCACCCAAACACCACACTCCAACGGCCGCCGATAGAACGTGCAGGCGACGCGTACAAACAAACTAAGTTGCAGTGCGAGGAGCATGGCATCCTGCGGTGCGCGGGGCGCTGTCCTGGCGGCAGTGGCGCTGCTCTGCGCGGTCGCTACGGTGGCGGGCGAGGGTGGCGCCCCGCTGTGCGGCGCTGCCGGCGGGGCTCTCGGCGGCTTCACCGCGCTGGACTTCGCCAACGACGCAGAGGTGGCGCAGAACGTGGAACTCATGAGGTCAGGCGGCACCTATTTGCGGCGTCTCCTCCCTGACACCCTACCCGCCTTCTTTCCGTTAGGCTCGCTGACAGCGGGCACGTAGCCAGGCACACGGGCGGTCGGAGTCGGAGGTCATTTCCCCCCCCGCCCGCCACGCTGGTCGATCGAGGTACCCGCATTGGTATTCGCTAGTACCTGTATAGTATCAGGGGTGACCCCTGATAGTATCCTTGCGCTACACCCTCCGGGTATAGTGACACTACCTCTATAGTGAATATATGCCCCCCCCCCCCCCCCCCCCCCGGCCAAGGTTCAACTATAGGGGGTATAGTTCACGAAAGGGGTATTCGCTATGCCCTTCCCCAGCTCAACCTCTATAGAGACTATTCATTATGCAGGTACTGGTAGGATATTCATTTTGAGGGTACGGTCTGCTGTCGGTCTGCTGCAGCTTGCAGCCCTGGCGCGCACCAGGCCAGCTGCCAATCATAATCACAAACCATCTGGAGCTACCTCCAGCAGCACCCCACCCCTGGGTGGGGCTGGGCTCAGCTTCCGTGGGCTGCACCCTCTCCACACAGTTAGAAAGACCGGTCCCCATTACGACGACCCTGCAGTGCTCCCCGTAGGAGCATGGGCGGTCACCATCGCTGCGGCAACGGGCGACGCTAGCAAACGCCGCGTTGGTGGCTGCGGCCACTGATCTGTGCCAGGCGCCGGTGACGGACCGCCGCACGCGCGTCAGTACACCAACCCTCTCAGTGCTGCTGTTGCCCCGTCGGTACCCGTCCGTACAGCGGACTGCACAGCCGGCTGGCGCTGCTGCGGCGAGTAGCTGAGAGCAGAAACGATGGTTTACACTGTACAGTACGATAAACGTTGCGGCGGCAGCAATGTGGGACGGGATGGTGTACCGGTGTATTGATGGGCTCATCACGAGCGCGAAGGCGCATGCGGTGGTATTAGAGTAGGGGGGGGGGGGGGGGAGTTCACTGTACAGGTAGGGGGCCGCCACATCGGGACCTTCCCCCTGTTGATTGTAGGGATAGATTCACTATAGATAGAAGTGTGTTCATTATAGGGGAAGTTCGCACGCTGCTAAGCGACCCCCCCTCTACCTCAGGCTACTATGGGGGTAGATTTACTATAGCGGTGTTCAGTATGTTGTCACTGTACTGGTATACCTGTATCCGGCTCGAGTAGAAAGGAAACAAGTCCTCGTACAGCGAAGCTCATCGATATAGCTGGGGCTTACCTGGGGTCAACGTGCGCGACGAGTCGCGTAGACTCGGCATGAACTCTGCTTCTCCCCGTTCCCCGGGGCGCTACAGCAAAGCAGGCCCAAACTATAAGCGCCGTGAAAGTCTGTCCGATCCTTTATTGTGCACTTCTAACAATTGGACTTGACTGCGTGCTGTGTTCGTGAAATCTGCCGGCGTGTGACGGGTGCCGATGCGCAAAGACGAAACTAACAATAAGAAAGCAATGTGCCTTTCACCACCCAATGGCCAGAACACAATGAATTGCGACTACATATTGGACATGTCATGAAACTAAGTACCGCCAGGCACCCTCAACATTCCTGTTGAAATGGCATACATATATGGCTTATATAAGCTCTTAAGCCATACAAGCTTCAGATATAAGCCATATAAGCTTCAGATATTTTTCTTGTATCGCATCAGCAAACGTACGGGCACAACTTCCGACACCGGCTGACTTTGCCCGGCGATGCGCCTCTTTGCTGCGCAGCCGCGTTGCTGTTGGCCTGATTGACCAGCGCGGCCTGGCGTCCTTTGGCGCGAACGAGGCGTGCCCGGGCAGCGCGATGCCCCCCCTGCTGGGCGCCCCCGAGGTGCTGGAGGCCTGCTCCCAGGTGGTGGCCGGCACCGTCTACAAGCTGCGCTTCACGGCGCCGGTGCAGTGCCCCGGCGGGCTGAGTGTGACCCACACGGCGCTCGTGGATGCGGAGGTCTTCCGGCCGCTGCCCTTCCTGCTCGCCGGCCAGCCTGCCGAGCCGGAGCTCAAGTCCGCGCATGTGACTCTCACCCCTGACGTGACGACCCGAGCCTGAAAGCAAACGAGCCTCAATCTCCCCGCGCAGCTAGGCCAGGCCCCAGCCCGGCAGCCGCACGCACCGTACAGGTAAATATGTGTGTGCCAGAATGACCTGCCGCCGGCATCTGCTGGACGCCAGCACCCACGGAGGCCAGACCTCCGCGGCACGACAGGCCCCCTACCGCGAGTATTGTAACCCCGGGCAATGCAATGTGATCGCCCGCCAGGATTGGTGCGCTTGTCCCCCCTTTTACCCTCCTGCTCGGGAATAGAATAAACGCCCTGGAACAAAAAGCAGCTCGCCATCGCCTTGTTGCCATCCACCGTACCGCTCCATCGGATGCGGGTCGCGAAAATGACGAGCTTGTATGCACCATTGAGTCGGTCGGCAGATTCCATGCCACATGCACGGCATGGTTTGGTTCATTTCCGGGTGATGACCACACTTTTTCCTGCGTCGCGAGGGCCGGGGCACCGGTAAACCATATCTGGAATCCGAAGCGTGGTTTCGGTGCCGCCACGGTGGCGTGCCGTAGCTCCTCGTTGCGAGTTGGTGCAGGGCGAAAGAGGACTTCCGCACGACGCCCCCCGTGGCGCGGAATCAGGGGTACCGAGCGTATAAGGGGTTGCATCTGGCGACATCCGCTGCATTGCCCGCGGAATCCGGGCCGACAGCAGACTCGAGATACAGTACTGGACAGTACTCTGTATCAGGGTGTGGAGGGTGTGCTGAGGCTAACCTGGGTACAAATGGGTGGTTTGTCCACAGGCAACCCGCACACTACACCGGCACTCGTGCTGTCAATGGGTGTGGTGGGTGGGTGTGCGTGCGGTGGTGGTTGGGATGGGATTTTTGGGGGGGGGGGGGGGGGGGCTCAACGATTACACCGGCTACCCCCCCTGGACGCCCCCAGCCCCGCGTCCTGCATGCCCATTCTGAAGTTGGGAAGAGGGAGGGTGCCCCGCATCCGCCGTGCAGCCTGCACGCAGCTCCCGTGCCACCGCTGCACCGTCAGCCCTGTTGGGGCGCCGCCGTCGCGGCGCCGCCCTTCTCGCCGCGGACGTACTTCTTCTCCACGCACGGCAGCACCGCCCTGGTGCTGGCGATGAAGTGCGGGATGTACACGAAAAGCCACACCACCACGCCCATCCACACCACGTCCCGCGCCACCTCCGCCGCGCGAACCGCCTGAGTTAGTAGTGGGTGCCAGGAGAGGGGCAGGTCAATATCAGCCGAGAAGGAAAGGGGCTCCAGATGGAAGTGTGTGTGTGTGTGGTGGGGGGGGGGGGGGGTAGTGGCAGGGCGGTGGGCTGCGCACCCGCTGCGGCAGGTTGTACAGCTCCTTGCGGCAGAACTGGCGGATGTGGTCGTAGATGAGGTACAGCAGGACCTGGTTTAACAGCAGCAGGTTGCCCATCAGCGCCGTCGCAAACACCGCGTCCCACAGCTCCGGCGAGTCCTCGCCCGTCCACCACATAATGCCGCCCATGGCGCCGCCCGCGACGAAGAAGAAGGTGGGGATTATGCCCGGGAAGATGTTGGCCTGGGGAAGAAGAAGGGGCGGTTGGGGGGGGGGGGGGGGTGTCGGCGCCTCTTTGCCTCCTTGCGCGAAGGGAAGAGCAGAGAAGAATTGAGAGGTGTGTGTGTGTGGGGGGGGAGGTCGCACCTCAATCACACGGAAGGTCACCAACAAGTGGGTCCAGCCGAGGAAGCCGCACCGGAGAGACTGCTTCAGGAGGTAGGCCACCTCGTTCACTCCCTGCGCCCCGCCGGCAGCGCGCGCCTCAGTATAGGGGAGGGGAGCGACTGGGCCGCTGGCGCGGGATGGGCACTCGAGCACGAGCGGAGACCCCCCTCCCCAGTTTCTCCGTCTTGGAGCGGACCCTGCCCTCGCTGCGGCACCCACCTGCCAGTGCCGCTCCGCCTGCACCGCGCGCGCCCACACGTCCTTGGCCCACGTGCCCTCGTCGGTCTTGACGCACACCATGTTGAAGGGCACGAAGATGGCGTGCAGGCGCGCGCGGCCCTGCGTCTTGAAGAAGGCCTGTGGCGCGGGGTGACGGGGGTTGGAAGGGATTGGGCGGCTGAGCTGCAGCCATGTGCGGCAAGGAGGGCGGCACCCCTTCCTCGTTGTTGGTGGGTGATATGTGCGGACATGGGGGCAGAAAGGTGCGTGAGAGGGGGGGGGGGGGGGGGAAGGGGGACTAACCTTGAGGAAGAGGTGCGCATCCTCCGCGATCGCCAGCGCGTTGGTGTCGAGGTAGTCGATGTCTTCCAGCAGCTTGAGCGAGACGGAGTAGTTCGAGATGGGGAAGCCGACGCCCTCACTGTTGCATAGCTGCTGCCAGTGCATCGCGCTCCAGTTGAAGTCGATCACGCGCGTGGGGTGCGGAACGTCGTAGCAGTTGCGCTCGTACAGCGTGGGCGACCCGAAGACCAGTAGGTGCGGGTTCTCCTCGGCCTGCAGCCCCTGCTCGAGCACCTCCACGTACAGCTGCGGCACCTCCGCGTCCGCGTCGATCTTGGTGGCGATTACCTCCTCCAGCCTGTAGCCCGACGCCACCAGCTTGGCGGCCGCGTGGCGCAGCGCCCAATTGGTATTTGCGGCGACGCCCATCTCGTCCTTGGCCTTGACGTGCGCGGTGGACAGCACCAGGTGGAAGGCGCCGGCGAACTCCTCGACCAGCGCCGCCGCCTTGCGCTCGTGCCCGGCCTCGTGCGCCTCCATCGCCGGCACAACGATGTAGCGCGTCCGAGCCGCGGGGTGGGCCGCCAGGTGCGCCAGCGTCCTGCGCAGCAGCTCGAGCGGCTCGTGGTAGTTGGGGATCACGAACATGTGGTAGTATGTCTGGTTGCTGAGCAGCGGGTGGCAGTCGTCGCCGGAGTCTTCCCCGCGCCGCCGCCCCACACCCGCCTCCGCCGCCCCCTGCGCGCCGCCGTCCGCCGCCCCCAGGTCTGCGGCCCGCTTCCGCGCCATCGCGACGTTGGAGCTGACTGCACCCAGGGCACAGTACAGGCGCCAGGTGTGGCCGGCGGCCAGGCAGAGGTAGCCCACCATGAAGGTGCGCACGCCCAGCAGCCAGGTGCCCGGCGCGTACAGCGGCCCGGCCACGCAGCCCGCTAGCGCGCCCCACGTCGCCAGCGGCACCGCCCACTGGTACCAGTAGAACCCCTCGAAGTCGCTCGCATGGTTGGTCATCGTGGAGCCGGGCATGCGCTATCTATCGCCTGCACCGAGGACGGCGGGTGCCGATGTGGGAGGCGCCGGGCCAGCGTCAAATTGTTAGCAGACGGGAACGCGCGACTACCACGCATGCTGCGCTCATCTGCCGCCTTCATGATAGCGACTACTTGCTGTGGCGCGCCCGCTCGCCTACCTGGCGAGTTATGATGTGACGGCCGTGCGTCGGGGGCGCGCCGTGTCGCCAGCGACGACTACCCTGTACGCGCTGACCACCATACGATCTTGCCCTGCCCTGCCGTGCAGAGCCCTGCCGATCTTTCCCTGCCTTAAGTAGATAGCAGCGCCCCTGCTTACGTTGTATTCAGAATCACACTTTATTTATATGGGATGAATCCCGATTGAGCACTGAGTAGATGAGTAATGAGACTTATGCGCTAATATTTTAAGTATTAATCAAGTCCTAGCGATAAAGTACTGGAATGTGCGACTACTACTCTACTAGTTAAAAACATCAATACACTGTAATTGTAGTAATTGTATTTTTTACTACACCGAAGGAAAGCCGTGACACCACCCCATGGCTAACATGCCTGAGAATATGGCCAACCGAAGAAAAGTCTCCAATGGCCATCTGAGCACCCAGCCACCCTCTCAGTAGTTAATGTGACACTATGAAAAGCAGGTGGCGGTGCAACTAGGAATATGTATAGAGAAATGGACCATAGAATTGCAGCAGCTAGTGGGCAGCATGAGTTGCCTCCCCTGCGGCATAAACAATATGTAAAGAACAATGTATGGAGAAAAGTATGTAGAGAGTTTCTTGTAACAAAAACAGTGTCACAACCACCTCCCGCCTCCACCCCTACACGAGAGCCTCGTGTTGTCCGCCTCATGGGTCAACGAGTTCTGGAATTTCATCCGGTTATGGACACCTCCCTACAGTTAGCTTAACTGGCTGCTTGAGGCTGGTGATGTTGCCGGTGCCCTTGGTCTTGGGTCTCCTGAGTGGGTGGTGATTGCTATCACCACTGGGTCTCCTGGCTTGGAGACTAACATCGCCCCGGCGGCATTACTTCGAACATGCACGACTATGGTGCCTATCCTCCCCTTGCTATTGACTATGCATCCTACTATCTACTACTAGCGGTCCTACCACCCTGGTGTTGGTAAGTGTTGCTCATGGTCCAGTGCCATCTGCGGCATCCCACAAAAACACCGTCGCGGCTACTGTGTCGTTGGGCATGCGAGATGTTGCCGGTGTAATGAACGAGTCGCGTCAAGCAGAGCTGCCTTACACGGTTGCGTCTTACGCACTGTACGAGGCCGGTTCTCAGCTTGCATGGCTCGCGAAAACCCGCGACATCGTGAAGGTCGTCAAAACGGTTGATATATGGCAATATCGTGCATGAGGTCCCACATGTGGACCTGTTGCTCTTTTGTAACTTGCTGGTCGCATGTGCTCCTCCCCTTTCGGTTGCCACCTAGCTACTCGGTTGAACTTGCTCCTTGCTCTCTCCGATCACGGCTCACGTCGCCAGGCACGGCGTCCTCGGACTCCGGTCCCGCCGTCATGGATGAGAAAGAGTTTCGCAACATAAAGTTCTGCAAGGCGGACGACGTCCTGCCTTGGTCTATTCAGTTCAAGGCAGCGGTCACTAGCAAGCATGGGTTCGCCGACATATTCAAGCCCGATGAAGCACTTTCATCTCCTCATCATGTTGCTCTTCTCCACATCTTGGGGTTGGTGGTTGTGGAGCACGATGTTTCAATATACTCCTTCAGTGGTTCATGTCTGATGTTTCTCATGCCGCCGGCAGTGTGGCATTTGAAGACTTATGGATGTCTTTCCGTTTGATGAAAAGAATGCGCAATTTGTTGCGCTTAGTGACGATGAACCTCTATCGCGACGTCTCCGCCACTGAGAGGCTCTTGGGCTTTCGGGATCACCTTATGCTCACGGCCCTCGAGCTGAAGCAGCTCGGCTCCCCCGTCAGTCATGGTGTTATTGTGTCAGCCTTGGCTCGCGGCCTTCAGCGCCATCATGTGTACGCCGATTCCGCCCGCCTCATTCTCACAGGCGCCGCTCCCGACCTCAAGTCCGCGGCACGTGTGGTCCGACTTGGCACAGCTCGGGACCATGCGCCGCCCACTGTCGCTGGCCCTACCACAACCGCCCTCCCGGCTGCTGTCTCAGCTACTTACCCACATGCCTCGTCACTCCCACCTTTGGCGCCGGATGGCTACGCTGCCACGCTCTCCAATATCGAGTCCCTCGAGGCCCGGCTGACGGCGAGTCGTCATGGAGACTTGCTTGTGTGCTCATGTTGCCCCAACCGCCAGCACATGTGAGTCCTGGTTCGATGGCAACCTTGGTCATGTCAAGAAAGACTGCCGCAAATACGCGCGCACCTTGGAGCGGCGTGCCCATGGCGGTGGCCGTGGTGACCGCAATGCCCGAGACGACCGTGATGACCGTCGTCCCACTGACGCCTTGGCCGCTACCGATGTGGATAACGCTGTTCCAGCCTTCGTCGCAAAGCCGTGGGCGCTAGCCGCCGTCACGCGTTGCCCGCTGACCCCCCCTAGTCCACCAGACCACCTCGTAATTAGCATGTAATACCCTTTAATTACTCCGTAATCTTACAAGTATAATTACACTCGTCTGTAGTTGTTCCGTAATAAACTACATAGTCGTAATAAACTCGATCCGGCGCATATCACACGTCATCGCGACGTTATATCCGCGGTGTACGCTTTTGCTCTTGGCTCTAGAATAAGTGCGACAATCTCGCGTCCTGAACAATGCGCGATAGCATGATAGCGCACGGCAGTGGGCGGCGAGGCGCGGCAGTAGGCGGGCGGAATAAAATTTTCACATCCGGTTTCGGCCGGGACCGCCACTAGCGGTCGTGCCACGGCGGCGGTCATGTTGATCACGGGTGGCGGCAGCGGCTAGTGCTGCCACGGCGGCATGGCGGCCGGCCCTCCGCCCTCTCTGACCCCATCACCGCCCGAGCCTTGGGCCGCGCTCCAACCGACGGCTTGGCGGGTTGCTTGGCCTCCTTGGCCGGGGGCTCCGGGCTACTGCTCTGGTCGACGTTGTCTCTGGAGAAGGCTTGCGTGGCGGCCAGGTTGTTGCCCACCTTGACGTTTTTCTCTTCATGATGCCGCCCGCCTTCTTTTGTTGCTGCTTCAGCACGCCCACAAAACCGTTGAGCTGTGGCGACGCAGCGGTGCCCGCCAGCGGCAACGCCACGACCTTGTTCACCGCGGCCGGATATGCCGTAGCCGACGAGCGTTGAACACTCGATACGATCGGCTTACCGCCAAGCGTAGGGAATGGGGGGGGGGGGGGGGGTTGTCTGACACAACAATTGCGAAAGTCAACAATTGCGTGTTGACTGCTTGTCACGGCGGTGGCTGTGTAATCGAACAAGTGCGAAAACAAACGCGACTCACATGCCGGCTTCCGAGCGCGGTGTCACCTCGCAAACCTCCTCCTCGCCCTTGAACACCACGTTATTAGAAGGGGGGCACAAGTCGGCTTTGTAGTACTTCCCGAGCTCGCTATGCTACCAGGCCTCTGCAAGGTCGCATGCCTTCGCGAGTCGGTTCTCGCTCGGCAGTGATCCCTCCTTCCTACCTTGGGCGCCCTTGCCCACATCCTGGAAGTAGTGCCGAGCGAGGTAGTTCCTAACGTTCCCCTGTTTTCTGGATAGCACAAGGTGCACCGTCGGCACAACCCACAAGGATGGTCGCAGTGGGGCTATGAGGAAAGGGGGGGGGGTACTCTCGGACCGCGGCAATGACATGGTGGAAAGGGGGGGGGGGGGGGGAGCGCAGCCTCGGGTGTTGGGTTCAATATATGGGCACGGAACGTGTCGGGTACGCACAAGGTGAATTTCAGCGAGACGATATCATCATCGGACACTTGAAAATCTGCAGCACGCATGTTCTCCTTCCCGACTTCGTCGTAGTGCTTCCGCTCAGTGCAGTTGCCTAGTGCTTGTGTCCGCGAGAGCACAACAGCCGAAAGCGTCCTCGCCCTAGGGTTGCGCTGGGTGAACGCCGATATGGCAGTTGGTTGCCTGACCGTGGAACAGTCGTGCCTACAACATGTCTCCATGGATGCGGTCCGTCCCGCACAGACACCGCCGAGAGGTATGGTCACGCCATGAGGCCTCGGAGCTTTGCCCAGGGGGGGTGCATGGATGTAGCTTCGCGTGGTTGGCCATGATGGAGGGTGCTGGGGGACGAACAACTACTATGCTGCCCGGCAGGTGTGCGAGTGTATGTGCGTCAGCTATTTTCAAACTAAAACTAAGTCCGGCGCCGCGCCTGGACGACTCGCGCTCCGCCGTTAAATTAGAAAGCGCACTCCGGCTTGCTGCGTATACTCCGGCTTGCTGCATATCCATAGCGTAAATTCCGCGTAATTGTGTGAAGTCCTGAGCCATATATGGCGACCGTATTTTGCGTGTAAATGAGGACACATGTCTCGCCGGATGACACATGGTTGTAATTTTTCCGTAGCTTACCCTTAACGGGGAATGGATCGCGAAATGAACTGCTTTAAATTCGACGGTACGCGTATGCACAAGCCCAAACAGTGAGACAAGCGACTACGTCGGGGCTGCCGACGGCTTGTAGTGCCGCAAGGGGCCGTTGGCACACGGTGCCGCAAAATTGTCGGCTTCCCCCAGCTACCGAATTCAAACCCAAGTACTCAACAAGCACGCACCCGCCGCCGGCACCCAGCGTTATCCACCATCCACGGTTCCTCTCCTCCCCCAGTATGGCCGACCAGATGCCCGCAGCGTACGACGGCGTCCCTAGGAAGTTCACCCGTTACCTCGACCAGCAATCGGTCGAGAGGTGGTGCATCCATCTCGAGCCGGAGCGGTAAGTTGCAATCCGTAGGGGCGACACCAACATGTATACCTCTCTCGACACGGACATGGCCGGGCCTCCTCACCGTTGGGGCAGAGGCGATCCGGGGCCGGACGTTCTCCCTCTTAGACGCGCCGGACGATACCCGGGTTTCTGGTGGACGCGTGTTCAGCGCAGACGACGAGGTATGGCTACTCGCTGCGGCGCGGGCTCAGCTGTACCGCGCCTCGGAAGTGTGCATCGCAAAGCACCCACTAGGGAACCCAAAGCTGCGGGAAGCCTTCGTCGACCGGTTCAAGCTATTCACGGCAATGGCGCTAGCGGGTACGGCTCTATTTCCGCGCTACGTGCACATGAGCCATCGATCTCCATGACACGGCGGACCATATGCGCAGAATGAGAGAGGCTGCCTAAAATTGGGGAGCCGACCCGGCGGGTGGCGTCGTCCGCCACGATTACCCGCACTCATGCAACACTCATGGCAGGCTTCCTGCCATACCCCAATATACCGTGGGGCGTGGACCTAAACAGCGGGCCAGCGGCCTCCGTAATGACTTCCATCATGCAATGGACAGATAGATACCGACATACATGATCTTGGTTGAGTCACGTAATTTGCAGTGAGATCATTTCATGAGATGCTCCACCCCCCCTTGGGAGAGTAAACTGCGGACAGATGAGGCAGTTAGGCCACCAGCCAACGTGCTGAAAGGTACATCTCAGGCATGGTTGCCAATAGCCAGTACAGTAGCGAGTAACAACACGCAAAGGTGCTGGAGTTTTAGCATGGTGTAACGGTCTGACAACCCTTATCCCTATGAATGTCCCAACTGTGTCATCTCCTCTGGTAGTCCCACGTACTTTGCATATATACTACCAGCACGCGGGGCGGTTTTAAACCGCCGTCGATTCAGTTTGTGGGGACCTCACAGCCGCCACTGATGAATTGGGGGCTAGGTTTTGGGCGATGGGCGCTGCTGGGTGATCATGGCAACGGCGACCGGGGCGATGGGCGGAATTACTGGGCAACATAGCTTTGATCGATTATACTTACTAGCTATACGGAAATTCAGGTAATATTGCAGGGTCATTGTGTTGTATGTGCACCACACATACTGCCCCACATACTGTGAGAACATGCCAAACCGGGATAAGTGCTGGTCTGTCATTATGTCCGGATCAGCATAGAATCAACACATTTTCTCCTCAATGTGCTTGGCCGACATGGAAGGCGTGATGCCCCCTGCGAATGCTTGCCCGAAGGGGCGCCTTGCTCTGCCACACACCAGAGCCGAGGGGGGACCCTATCACCATGCGCTCAGGTGCGTGCGGTCGGCACACAACACGGGTGAGGTCCGGCACCAAAGTCTTGTGTGGGTCACCTCCAGGAGGTACTGCACTTCCGCAACATACACGTGGTTGTCATGCTGCTCAACTTCGGCACGCATGTCTCGCAGTATAGCATACGCTTCATGTACTCATCAGTGGGCACCCACTGCTCGTCACATGTATTGTGCATGAACATCACATGCCTCCGTATCTCGGGCTTCTCATGCACAACCTGCATGTGTGTGTATACCATAACTCAGCAAAAAGGCTAAACTATGTAGGTTGTTTGGAGTCATGCGTGGCGGTGGGTTGGGGGGGGGGTGGGGGGGGGGGTGCCCGTATCATGAAGGTGCGCTTCCTTTTTTGTGTCCTGGTGTACGATACAAAGGCAGCCAGGAATGATGTCCCCTCCCCTCTCTTGCATTGGTGTTACATGTCGTACTTGCAGTAGGGTAGTGCAACAACCTCAGTATCATAATCAAGGATCATAACATATCCTTTTCGACCGCAGGTAGGAGTTGAATCGACTCATGTCCGTCATTTCCACAAACCGCCTTTCTTTTGCTAGCGCGGCCGGGGCAAGCGGCGGGGCGCTAACGCGCCGCGGGCGGGGAAGCGGGGCGCCAACGTGCCGCGGCCGGGGCAGCGGGGCGCCAACGCGCAGCAAGGTACGCAGTAGGCGGTTCACATGATAGTAGAAAGTTGCGTATATGCCCGGAACATGCTGAGTAAATGGGGAGTAGAGTGGGTGTGAGGCGGTGGGGGGGCGGGTGGTCACTTGATGTTATGGGGGTCTTCGTATGCACGCTTCCATGCCGGCTCAGGCTCTTGTGCCCCAGTTCCTTGACAGTACTTATCCATCGCCTCTGCGCAGGAAGCTCAGTTGGCGAGGGCGGCTGAGGTGCCAGGCTGCACGGCGGCGCCCTTGCAGCCCGGTTCCGTGCCCTCGAACATAACCAGCGCATCGTCTGCCCCAGCGGCCTGCCACTGTCCCACAAAGCATGGCCGCCACAGAGGCATGCTAGCGAAGTCTGAGTCCAAGCATGCACGCATGAACTTGATGCATGCCTCCAATAAGATCTGCCGCCCGTATGCCCGCTCCGTGTCAGTGGTGCCATTGCTTCTGGCCACGCACTTCACGTCCCGCATCTGCATAGGACATGTATTCATATGACAGTAGCCTAGACACAATGCAAATGAGGGCATGGATGGGGGGGGCGGGGGGCACTGTACGCTCTATCCAGACCTCTGAATCGCGGACATTGCTGCCCCTGGCCGCCTCCTGGGCTCAGACTCGGCAGACCAAGTTATGCATGCTCAGTTTCATCATCTCATCAGGCAAATGCATGCTGCACATCTGCGCATAGGTCAGCAAACAGTTGAAGCTCTCCGCCCGCTACTTCTTGATGTACTCGTTGACACGCAGGCACTCCTGCTCACTGTCAACCGGAGCGTCACACTCCTCGAAGTACCTCAGATAGTAGTGGACGGCCACTCCTTGCAGCATATGCCACATGACTGCCATGTGTTGATGCGCTGCGCTGTCAAACATATTCCTGCAGGAATTGTCACGCATGCCACGTAGTTTACTCAATAGGCAGCACACACCTACCGCGGAGCTGGGCTGTGTTAGCCTAGCAATAGCAGCGAGGGGCCCTCACCCAAGGACCAGCACTGCCACACTCTCCGCGAAGTGCATGAAGTCCTCGCATGTCCAGTTGGCACACACCACACCGCTAGTGCCAGTTGACGGCAGCATCGGCCGGATTAACATGCCAAAGTCACTGGTAAGGGCGACCAGCGCCATCCGCATGTCCATCTTCTTCATCTTGGGCCGCATGTCCCGTCAGACCACGCACATTTCAGCAACGCCCCTTGCAGCGAGAACCACGGGCAGGCGGCAACAACGATGTAAAAGATCATTTACCTTCATGATACTGACATACTCCTAATAGTCCTTGACTATCCCCATCAATAGTGCATGTGCTATAGGCAGCGGCCACAAGTCAACATATTCATATAACACGGCGCGCTTTGAACTTCTTGCCATCGCTGTCCGTCACCTCATACACATCCCGAGCAGTTAGTGCGCACTCCGCGCTCTACGTTCTAGCAATTGCCTATAGTGTCTCCGCCACATATATGCCAATGTGCTTTGGTGCAAAGGGACTTGAGATGGTGATCACCACCAACATGTTGCGCTTCTCCCCCCGATTTGATGATGGCATGTCTTGAGACCTGCAATATTAGGCCACACCGCACTACACTAGGTAAAAACCACTCAACTATACTTATACTCATATATCCCGCAGCATATAACAACGCTGGGATATACAAACCTAATAACGAATATCCAGCAAGAATATGCTTTGTTGTAGTGCAAATCCACCCCCATGTCCACATAATACATCCCGTTGTCTGTGAGAAAACTGCCCGTTGGTCATAACATATCCATGGCCTTACAAGCTTCGGAATTCCAAAACCTATTGATGGATTGGTCTCTGCATGTGCCTCTACGCAGAATAGAGCCCATTCCTCATCCCAAAAGAATCGCTTCATCACCCGCATGGTACTTTGTGCAACAACATCAATAACTCAATTACGCTCTGCGCTGACAATAATGCTGACGAGTGGGGGCAAACGGAGGGGGGGGAGGGGGGCTGTATCACCTCACAAACGTTGAAGTCGTTGTAAAACCTTCGCGGTTGAGGCGTGGCGGGGCGTGGGTGGCACAATGGCTCGGGTGTCCAGCGTGTCAAATTGCAGCGAGGGCAACGGTCGTCGTGGCTCCAGTTACCATCTAGGGAGTGGCCGTACCGATGCTCGTCGCCCGAGCAGTAGTGAACGATATACTTCTTGATGCCCGGGACGTTCATGCGCTGCTCCACACCGTAGCACGTCTCGGTAAGCTCCGACCCGTTCTTGGGTAACATGTGTTTCTTCACATGCTTCAACAGCCTCTCGAACGCCACCGTCTTGATGTTGTGCGTCAACTTTCACTCGCAGAGATTGAGCGCGGCCTCCATCAGGGTGGCCTCGGCACCGGTGTACAATTGACGGCGTCTGTAGCGAAGGAGGTCAAGGACCATGTGTTAGCAACGGATTAGCAGGCGCCAAGGCGCCACACATGGGGAGGGGAAGTCGACACGATACATGCTCACCTCTTCCCGTCGTCGTCGTACTTCCGTTGAGCTGTTGGTCCCGGTACTGAAGTCAAACCTCGCGCCGGCGTCTCCTTCGCTGTCGATGCGACTGTCGTCAGAGGGGTTGCCTTCCACAACCCCCGCGATAATGCCTTCGGCGTCGGTGTCGGCGTCGAGAAGCTCGCGTGGCCCTTGTTAGGTGCACATGCGCGCAAGCATCTAAACAAATGCGTGTGAAAGGCGGAAGCTAGGCGAATCATCGTTTTGCACGTACGTTGCCAGTGCGATACTCTCACCAATATACCTAAACTATGCGGCAACAACTGGGCAAGCACCCCCCGGAAGTACTGGGGGAGGGGGCACAAGAGACGCACCGCCGGTAGTAGGGCGTCAGCAATGGCGCCTTGAGGCAACCTGCGAGTGAAATCGCTCACATGCTATGTCGTCAGGTATAGCGGTTGTATCTCCAACTCAGTTAGCTCTTCCGAGTCGCCGTCTTCGTAATTTACCTTCGCTCCCTATCCGCCGGGTCTGCGTCCTCGACTTCCCATCCCCAAGTACTATCTCGTCATCCCCGGCTAGTCACACGAGGTCTCTCCAGCTGTTGTGACGAGCTCGACATATCGGGCTCTATCCTCGTAACGGAACAGTTACGCGGGTGGTTCCGGAAAACCACCACGCACAACGATCGTCGATGTCGCGACGCCCTGCTGCGAGTATCCACGGACCGGGTTAAAATGTCTTGCATGACGGCAACCGGCCGCCTTGACGACACGGACGTCCTCCTTCGTCCGCGCCGATTTGTTGCGGTAGGCGTAGTTGACGTCGTTGAGGACCGTGACGAGCAGCGACCATGGTGCCGAGCGCGTCCGCCGCACCTAATCTCAAAAGTTATGCTACTGCGAGAGGATGCTCCACTGTTGGAGCCCACGTAAGCCCGTACGTACTGCGACTCTACTTCGGGTGTTATTGAGATTAACCTCACCCCCCCCCCCCCCCGGCCCCTCAACGGGGACCCCAGCTCCAATTCCGCACCGTGCGCATCGCCACCCGAAAGCAACCCAGCCGCAATGATAGGGCAAAACCGAAAAATGACCTCGGGCGCACGCTACGAGTCGGGAAAACCACATAACCAAGGGGTTGTCTATCGCTGCCGATGATGTGACACATGTTTGTGGCACGATGCCTCAATACTACCGGGAAAAGGAACCTCGGTGCGGACTTGATCAGCCTCACGGCGCACATGGGCGGGTTCACATAGGAGAAATAGCGAAATGTAAACGTCGCGGTACGTTTATCAGTACCTTAAATCAGTGTATGGTATGTACCACATTATTCGCCGATGTAATCATGTTTTGTGCTGCGTACAAGTGCTCGAACACAGCGTACTATTAGCTACGGACGGGTAGTACTGCCCGTTCGGCTCACAAAGGAGGGCCCCATGCTCACGAGGAGGGCCTCATGCCCGAGCCGAACGGGCACCACCTACTACCCCGGAAATATGCTAGGTCTGTAGCCTACCTCATTAGGATGCTATACAAATATTGTGCTGCATGTTGGGGGCTATAGGGATGGAGCCCCATATGTCCCCGCAGATTTAACACGCCCGATCTAACAATTCAAGATTTCAGAAACACCCCCTCGGACTCAACGGGAATAATGGGACAAGGTTATAGCGTAAACGGGTACATACATGACACGCCGATGTAAATTGTCCCTGTTTTTGGTACAAAATCCGAGCGTTCAAACCTGTGCAGTTTTTTAGGGTTTCAACCAGTTCACATAAACTTACATAAGTACATGCGCGCCTAATGGTGCCGTGGTGGGGCACCGGTAGTCGTCGCTATCTAAAGTCGGTTGGTACATAGTTCGGGGAGTTGTCTGTTTCCCCCACCTAGTCCAAGAGATCTTGGTCCGATACACACTGGGAGGGGGGTGGCGGCGGGGGCAGAATGATGGGCGTTGCTTTGCAAGCTATGGACAACCTAGCCGCTGCAATGGAGCGGGCGAAGGCCGTCGTTGTCGCGAATGATGGGACGTTCGGTAGGAAATAAATTGAAATTGAATTTGATTACATCTGCTAATCTGCTGCTTCCACTGGCCCATACTGAGCTGTTCTTAGGGCATGCTATCTCTAACCATGGTATAGGGAACACTATATAGGTGTAATTACAGCTTAAGCTACCGCTCGTCCTCTTGTGTGTCCAAGCCCCTCCTCCTTTCAACGGGTTGTAGCTAGGACAGTAGCGCCCCCTTGCTGTCCCTACCTAAGTCAGGCCTATCCCATTCAAAACTAAGCAGGTAAGCTTCGGCAGCCGAAGCATCCCGCCCACAGCTACTAAGGTGAGACGGGGGAAGGGGGCTGACCGGAATAGCTAAGTGTTGCTCAGTACTTATCCACCGCTGAGCCGGCTAGTAGGAAGAGTGGGGGCTACGATGCCCTCCTTCACGACAGTGAGTATTTGATGTATGTTGCGGGTTGTGGTAATCATGGATGGGGATGTCCTGTGGTTTGGGCGGTGTTGTCATGATTGTGTGATATATTAGTAGCTGCACCGGGCACATGGGTTAGTAGTGGGCGGTGTCCTTGAGTCAGCTTGCCTGCTTTTTGCTGCAGTGGATCGCGCGGCCGTAACTGACGCGAGCTGCCAGACGGCTAGGCTGCTTCGTCGTCCGTTTCCCATTCGTTGTCGGAGGCGTGAGTGCCAGAGAGGCGCGGCTTGCTCCTGCTGCGGTTGCGGGTGGTGCCGCCTGAGCGGCTACGACCCCTGGGCTGCTTCTTCATGTGCTTGGCAGATGCGGCTGCCTTGCCCTTGCCTGGTGGGGGGGGGGGGGGGGGGGGGGGGGGGGGGGGCTGGCGGGGGTGGTGTTCGAGTTGGATCGAGTGGCGCAGTGGGTTACGCAGTCGATGTGACTCCGCTGTGAGTTGGGCGAGTTCGGCCGCGAGTACATGCTAACTGGTTGGGGAGGACTGGGCGAGCAGCTCTGTGGTTGTGGTGGTGAGGTGCTGGAGCTCGACTGGTCGCTCTGTGGTGTCGTCAAGTGTGCCTTCGCGGCATGTGCGTTGCACTATTGAGCGTTGGGGGGAGTCGAGGGTAATGTCAGCCATACCTGGTGCCTTCGCTACTCCACGCTGGGCGGTGTCCGCATCCATGGTGCTGTCGTTGTCCTCGTAGTTCAGTTCAAGCTCGTCCTTGTCTTCCGCCTGCACTCCGGTCATGGCGGTTGCTGCTGGGGCTGTGGCTGTAGGTGCATGCGCTGGGTGGGCTGCTCCGGGGTGCGCGCTCCGTTGCTGCTCGGCGCAGGTCGATGGCTGCAACGGCATTAGCGACCGCTCCTCGCCTCTGTGTCATGTGCTCGAACTCAGGGGGGGGTATCGTTGATATGGGGATCGGCCTGGGCTGTTGGGGTCGCTGGCAGTGTTGGTTGGGCTGGGCCGGCTGGTGGTGGTGTTGGCATGGTGCCCGCGGGTCGCCCCTCGGCAGGTACCTAAGTTGCTGGCGCGGCCTTGATCTTCCCGCACGCAGTCGAGACTGTCTTACGCCACTGCTCCGTTCTGTCTGTCCCGCGGGTGCCGCCGATGATGCTGTGGTGTTGGGCGGTCAGCTAGAGGGTGAGGGTGTAGACTGGGCGTTGTTCGGCCCGAAGGGCGAGGGGTGTTGGAGGGGTCTTACGAGCCTTCGTGCGCAAGCCCATCGCAGTGCGTCGGAGCAGGTTGTGGCTAGTGTTGCCGCCGAGTTCTCCCGCCTCCTTGACCGTCTGGCTGAAGGGGTGTACGAGGAGTTCCAAGGGATCGAACTCGGACTCCGTGAGGTAAATGACGATGGTTCTGAGGCGTACCGCCCGCAGCAGTGCGACATGAGAGGTGAGGGCCACTGCCGGGCGTAGGGTATCCGCGAACTCCTCGTCCTCTTTGCCGAGGGAGATGGCGCAGAGGTTGTCGTCCCCCACGCGCAACAGTGTCGGCTCGGTGTGGTGATATTTCATCTCGACACCAGCAATTGTCATGGTGTCCGTCAGCCATTGCGCGTGTTGCAGCTCCGGGGGTGTGTTGATGCGCTGGCTGATGGTGGTTGCGATGGCCTCCGCCAGCTGCTCTACCGTCGGCAGCTCCAGGTTGGCTACGGGGCCGGTGCAAATCGCTTTGGCCGTCAGTGCGCATCGGAAGAACCGCTTGGACATGGCTGGGGGCAGCACTCCCTGGTGCGGGGTGGTTGGCGGGTCATCGCGTTCCTCGCTGTGTTCGACGGTGACATGGACCACCGCTCGGCCCTGCGTCTATTCACAGAACGGCACCGCCCAAACGGCATCGCGGCACACATCTTGTACTAGGCGCGCCGCATCGGGATCAAGGAGTTCGAGTCGCACCGAGTCGGCCGAGCGGTGGGCCTTTCACACCTCTCGGACCTCCTGGAGGGCCAATAGGGTGCGGGTCGGGGGGCAGATGACGGCGTCGTCTGCGTATGAGTCGGCCTCGTACTCGGCCCAGGCTCCCACGCCGGCGCGTGCCAAAGTGTTTGTTGGTGTTTCCGCCGATTGGTCTACCGCCGCTTCGCCACACTAGGGCTGGTCGTACACCGGGAGGAGGCCCTCAGCCAGGTGCAGTCACATGTCGGCCTCGGTGAGGCCTCTGAACGAGGGGGAGCGGAGCCACACTTGGTGTACCGGGCGCTCGATGTCGTCGAGGTGCGGCGCTCCGAGCATGCGGGTGGAACAGCGGCGGCCGTGGCGGTCGAGGATCGCTGTGCCCTCTCCTGTCCATTGGGTCTGCAATACGCTAGCGGCCGTTTCTCGGCGGGCCAGCCGCAGGATAACGGACCCAGTGGTGGTGGGAAGCATGGTGCCACTCGATCCGGTTGGGTCGGCGGCGGTGGGTTTGGGAGGGCGGCGAGTCACCACTCTGACGTCTGCCGGTAGGATTTGCAGACCGATTTTGGGGCTGAGGGTGCGGATCAGATTTGTCACAGTCCGGCCGCGCGACTCCTCGTCCATAGCTTGGTGCTGGGCCACCAGATCGCCGAACAGTAGGGCCACATGGGTGGAATCGTCCGTGCCGGCGGGGAGGCCGGCGAGGAGCAGATGGGATGGGCATTGCAGTCGCGTATGTGGCGGCGGGTTGCTGGTGGGAGTTGGGTGCATGCGAAACTTTTTGCGGTTGCGACCGTGCGGATCGCTGGCTGTTGTACTCTGCCGCCCCTTAGCGCGGCCAGAAAAGTGCCGGCCCCGGCGTCCTGTTGCTCCTCAGATGTGTCGATGTCCATGGTGGCTGTGGTGGTGTCCTCCTTGAGGGCCCGCTCTTCACGGCACTGTGGGCGCAGGCCGGTGGTTGGCCTGGTGGTGGGTCGTCCGGTCGTCGGACGGTCCACCGTTTCGCAGGAGGAACACGCTACCAGTAGCAGTAGGCGTGCCGGCTCGCCCGGATTTAACACATACGCAGTCCTTCGCCCGGTGTTAAGGGCCGACTGGAAAGTGAGAAGTACGTTCGGTAGGCAAGAGGTTGTTGGGCTGACGATGAGTTACATCGGGTATGTGGTCGGGCATCCCACCTCCTCGCGTAGTGCCGCCCCGTTTGACCCTGCGCCTCTAGGAGAGTCGTTCATGGGGCCTCTCATGCAGCCCTACCCGTCTTTGACCGAAGTATTGGCGTCGGAAGTGGCTGCCGAAGGCAGCCATGGCTGGCAATAAGGAAGCGTGCAACTAGACCAGCGAGTCGTTAGAGGGGATGGGGGCCGTCAAACACCATGCCTAAGGCGCACTTGCTATCGGGCAATGGCTTCCTCCCGAAAACGGTCACACCGAATATGCCGACTATGAAGCTGTCAAGGAGGCAATATCTGACCTTTTGACTAAATGGCGGTAATTACCTACCTCAAGGTACACTAAGGTGCGCAGCCCCCCCCCCCCCCTACCCGCCCGCCCGCCTTCCTACACATTATAGCCTTCCCGCTTTGCAATCAGTGAGCTGGAAACAACTAGTCGGATACAAGCCAATCGTTAGATGGATGGGGCCCCGTGGACCACCCCGCCTAAGGCGCAGCCATAACCACATGAGATCAAGCAAAAGCTTCCTGCCGAAGACGGCCACACCGAATATTTGGAAGTTTTTGGGCAGTGGCTTCCTCCGAGTGAGAGGAAGGCACATAAGTCGGCACCGCCGAGGCTTGTCTTTCATCCGCCATGCTGGACGATCGCGTACAAAGGCTTCACGCTAGCGGCTTTTCGCTGGCTTGACACGCCTTACGCTTCGGTCGAGGCTGAAAGTCGGGAGGGTGTGGCTGCCGACGCGCCGGCTCCCTGCCCGCCGCTCTCCCCAGCCTGGCTATCGCCGGGCGTAGGCCAACCCTCGGCCGCATCGCCAGCGGCAGCCAAACTCGGCTACCTATCTGCCGCTGGCGGGCCATGCCCCTGACCGGCCACCGACTGCGTATCGGCCCGGCTAGGTCCAACGGCCAGGGCCGCCACGCGACGAGAGCGTCGGGTGGGGGCAGGTCGAGCAAACTCAGCCCTTGGCCGAGAGGGTCGGGCGGGCGGCTGGCGGACCCTGGAGAGAGTGGCCGCGGGCGGGGGGGGGGGGGGTTGGTGGGGGGGGGGGGTGGATGGGTAAGGCACCTCCATCGAGATGGAGCCTACCCCAGCATGCGTGGCAATAGCTAATAGCGTGACCTGCAAGTCTCGATATGGCAGGGAATGCAGGGAAGGTAAGGCATAGGGACGCAGGCACGTAAGAGGCGGCATCATGCCTGCTCACAGCCGTGCATACCTACGCCGAAGGTAGGCGGAGTGCATTTTTGTCACAGATCCGGGCGTCCGCACCATTTTGTGAAAGTTAGACGTTGCACGCCTGTGTCGCGTGAGCCCGTTTCCCTATCTAACTGTCTGCCACGGTCCGGTTTGGGTTTTGGGCAGGCTTGGCGGTGGTGGAGAGGTAGTATCACGCGGCATTCCCACTCGAGTGGGCAGGATAACGGATTATGGCGGCGGCAACGCGACGAGTATAACAGTACTTTGCGCTTTATATATGTTCATGTAGTACATTATTTCGCGCGCGAGCTCGTGAATTGTACCATTTAAGTCTGACAATTTACGAAGACGTCGTTAATCGGACCAAAAACGCTCGAATATTGCCCGTTTCTCGGACTCAACCCCTCTTACGATGCGAGGTAGAGGCAACCATATGCCAACCGAGCCTAAGAGCACTACAAATTGAAATTGAAATTGATTACAACTGCTAGTTTGTTGCAACCACTGGCCCAGGCTGAGTTGTTCTTAGGACCTGGTATCTCCGACCATGATAGGGAACACTAGGTGTAATTACAGCTCAAGCTACCGGCCTTCCTCTTGTCTGCCCAAGCCCCTCCTCCTTCCATTGGGCTGAAGCTAGGACAGCAGCGCCCCCCTGCTGTCCCTACCTAAGTCAGGCCTATCCCAGTCAGAGCTCAACATGCAAGCTCAGGCAGCCGAAGCGTCCCGCCTGCGTGCAGCTACCAAGGTGAGATGGGGGAAGGGGGCTGACCGGAATAGCTATGCGTTGCTCAGTATTTATCCACCGCTAAGCCGGCTAGTATGATTGGTGGGGGCTGCGATGCCCTCCGACATGTAATTTGGGTAGGTGTTGCCTGTCGAGGATTGTGGTAATCAGCGGCGGGTATCCTATATAGTGTGGAGGGATGCCATGGGTGCGTGTTATCATATGAGCTGCACCGGGCACATGGTTAGTAGTGGGCGGTGTTCTTGAGTCAGCTGGCTTGGTTGTTGCTGCGGTGGCTCGCGCGGCAGCTTACTGATGCGAGCTGCCACACGGCTAGGCTGCATCATCGTCCGTTTCGCACTCACTGTCTGAGTCGCGGGTGCTCCTGCTGCGGTTGCCGGTGGCGCCGTCCGAGCGGCTACGGCCCCTTGGCTGCTTCTTCTTGTGTTTGGCTGATGTGGCTGCCTTGCCCTTGCCTGCTGGGAGGGGCTGGAAGGGTGGTGTTCCAGTTGGATGGAGAGGCGCTGTGGGTTGCGCGGATGGTGTGACTCCGCTGCGAGGCTGGCCAGTTCGGCCGCTAGTGCGGGTTGATTGGCAGGGGAGGACTGGGCGAGCAGCTCTGTGGTTGCGGTGGTGAGGTGGTTGAGCTCTGCCAGTCGTTATGTGGTGCCCTCGGGTGTGCCACCAAGGAACGTGCGGTGCACTGTTGAGCGATGGGGGGAATCGAGGGAAATGTCAGCCAGACATGGTGTCCCTGCTGCTGCACGTTGGGCGACGTCCTCCTCCATGGTGCTGTCGTTGTCCTCATAGTTATGTTCGAGCTCCTCCTCGTCGTCCGCCTGCGCGCCGGTAGTCATGGCGGTTGCCGCTGGGGCTACGTGCATGCATGGGCTGGGTGGGCTGCTCCGGGGGCGCGCTCCGTTGCTGCTCGGCGCTGATCGATGGCTGCCACTGCTGCATCGGCGACCGCTCCGCTCCTCGGTGTTATGTGCTCGAGTCCAGGGGGGGGGGGGGGGGGGAGCGTCTCGGACCTGGGATGCGGTCTTGGCTGCTGGGGTCGCTGGTAGTGTCAGTTGGTTTGGGTCTGCTGGTGGTGGTGCTGGCGATGTGCATGTATGACGCCCCTCGGCTGGTACCTGAGCTGGCGCGGCCTTGATCTTCCCGCACGCTGTTGACACTGTCTTGCGCCACTGTTCTGTTCAGTCAGCACCGCGGGTGCCACCGACGATGCTGTGGTGGTGGGCGGTCAGCTGCATGGTGAGGGTGTAGACTGGGCGTCGTTCGGCTCGTGGGCGAGGGACGCGGGGGGGGGGGGGGGGGGGGGTCTTCCGAGCCTTCTTGCGCGTGCCTATCGCCGCGCGCCGGATCTGGTTGTGGCCAGTGTTGCCTCCCAGTTCCCCCGCCTCCCGGATAGTCTGGCTGAAGGGTGGATGAGCAGCTCCGAGGGGTCGAACTCGGACTCCGTTAGGTAAATGACGATGCTGCGGAGGCGTACCGCCCGCAGCTGGGCGACAGGGGAAGTAAGGGTCACTGCCATGCGTAGGGTGTCCGCGAACTCCTCGTCCTCTTTGCCGAGGGAGATGGCGCAGAGGTTGTCGTCTTCCACGCGCATCAGTGTCGGCTCGGGGTGGTGATGTTGCATCTCGACGCCAAACAATTGTCATGGTGTCCGTCAGCCATTGCGCGTGTTGCAGCTCCGGGGGTGTGTTGATGCGCTGGCTGATGGTAGCTGCGATGGCCTCCGCCAGCTGCTCTACCGTCGGCAGCTCCAGGTTGGCTACGGGGCCGGTGCAGATTGCTCTGGCCGTCAGCGCGCATCGGAAGAACTGCTTGGATAGTGCCGGGGGCAGTACTCTTGGATGCGGGGTGGTTGGCGGGTCCTCGCGTTCCTCGCTGTGTTCGACTATGACTTGGATCACTGCTCGGCCATGCGTCTAGTCGCCAAACGGTAGCGCCAGTAGTGTGTCGCGGGACACATCTTGTAGTAGACGCGCCGCATCGGGATCAAGGAGTTCGAGGCGCACCGAGTCGGCTGAGCGGCGGACTTTCCATACCTCGCGGACCTCCTGGAGGGCCAGTAGTGTGCGGGTCGGGGGGCAGATGACGGCGTCGACTGCGTATGAGTCGGCCTCGTACTCGGCCCATGCTCTCACTCCGGCGAGTGCCGGGACGTCTGCTGGTGTCGCCGCCGATTGGTCTGCCGCCGTTTCGCCACACTGGGGTTGATCGTACGCTGGGAGGAGGCCCTCAGCCAGGTGCAGCCACATGTCGGCCTCAGTGAGGCCTCTGAACGAGGGGGAGCGGAGCCACACTTGGTGTACCGGTCGCTCGATGTCGTCGAGGTGCGGCGCTCCGAGCAGGCGGGTGGAACAGCGGCGGCCCTGGCGCCCTGGCGGTCGAGGATCGCTGTGCCCTCTCACGTCCATTGGGTCTGTAGAACGCTCGCGGATGTTTCTCTGCGGGCCAGTCGTAGGATGACGGACCCGGTGGTAGTGGGAAGCCTAGTGCCACTCGGTCCAGTTCGGTCGGCGGCAGCGGGCTTTGGGGGGGGGCGAGTCACCACAACGACGTCTGCTGGCAGTATTTGAACGCCGATTTTGGGGCTGAGGGTGCGGATCAGGTTCGTCACAGTCCGGCCGCGCGACTCCTCGTCCATAGCTTGGTGTTGGGCCACCAGGTCGCCGAACAGCAGGGCCACATGGGTGGAATCGTCCGTGCCGGCGGGGAGGCCGGTGAGGAGCAGATGGGATGGGCGTTGCAGTCGCGTATGTGGCGGCGGGTTGTTGGTGGGAGTTAAGTGCATGCGAAACTTTTTGCAGCTGCGACCGTGCGGATCGCTGGCTGTTGCACTCTGCCGCCCTGCATCGCGGCTAGAAAGGTGCGTCCTGTTGCTCCTTAGATCTGTTTGTGTCCATGGTGGCTGTTGTGGTGTCCTCCTTGAGGGCCTGCTCTTCACGCCACTGTGGGCGCAGGCCGGCAGTTGGCCAATTGTGGGTCGTCCGGTCGTCGGACGGTCCACCGTTTCGCAGGAGGGTCACGCTACCAGTACCAGTCGCCGCGCCGGCTCGCCCGAACTTAGTTCATACGCAGTACTTCGCCCGGTGTTGAGGGCCGGCTGGAAAGTAAGAAGTTGAGAGCACTAGGATAGACTCACATGGAGGGCTGACGCGCGTTGGCGGTCGCGTTACGGCGGTCAATCTCGGTCAATCTCGATGCTGGCCCGGTATAGGACTTACCAACCCAGATTGTCCGCCATCTCGACACCGCCCCCTCGCTCAGCGACTACCACCCGATCTCCTCCCCTAGTATCCAGCCAGCCACACCCCCTAAAAAACGCGGCTTTGCTCATGTAGACGTGGGCTAGCCAAAAATCAGGTGGTCTGCGTTGGGTTCCCCATCGTGACCCCCATGGCGGGACGCCTCGGCTGCCTTAGTCCGCCCGCGCTTCCTCTGCGGGACATACCCCACCAATGAGAATGGACGGCAACACGGCGGCACCTAGCTAGACGCCTACCCGAGCAACGGGTCGAAGTTTCACATAGAGGCCAAACACCCGGAGGATGCCTAGGGCTGTGTAATGAACTCGGCGCGGAAGACAGAGATGCCGCGATGTCAAAGACAATAGACATGAGGGGCGGCCCAAGGCTGCGACGGAAGGAGGCGGGGACGGACAAGGAAGAGGATGACCGTTAGCCTGAGCAGTAGTACACACATGTGTCCCTACTATGTTGGTTAGAGATGGCAGGCCCCAAGAGCAACTCAGTCTGGGCGGTAGAGAGCGGCAGACTAGCATGTTGTAATCAATTTCAACAATCTCAATTTTCGTGCCCCCCCTTGCCGAGCCGAAAAAGAGAATAAACGTGCAGAATCGGAACACGGTCAACCACCGCCGCCTGATGTAGATCTGTGTGTCGATGCGCCATTCACCCATAAATTGTATATATACCCATCTTCTCGCGATACATACCGATACCGGTAGGTGGGGTGGTATGTAGGTGCGTTGGAAGGCGATGGGACGATGATGATCTGTGACAATATCGAAAAAATAGCGGAAATGCGGTTTACGGACGGAGGTTGGACACGAGCCGAATCGCACGATTCTTGACCCGTGCTTCACCAAATCCCATCCGACACGGCATATATTTCACCCCTAGCAGTGCCTAAGGAGCCACGGGTGGTGGTCTAGAGGTACTCGTTCGCGTCGTGGATACTGCTTGTGGCTGATTCAGCACGATTCAAGAGGTGCCGGTCTTTGTACGGGTACATGAGACACCGTACGATGCGTGCTATATCGCGCCAGTTTTAAACACCGGGCGCGTGGTCGGCGGGTGCGCAGTGCTCTTGCGCGCACAATTACGCGAAGCCGCTGCCGAAGGCAGCGAGCTTGAAGATGGCAGACGAGCTGCCGGTGGCTGTCCTAAACAACTCATCCTCGCCCGGGACGAACGCACGGCTCATGGGCGATGGGGCAGCCCGTGCTGGAACCCAACAGTAGCAATGACTTAACCGGTTGAAATCATCATTGAACCGTACAGGTTGCACTAGGATAGCGAAGCCGCTTGTTAGCGGAAGACTACTCCGCTACCCCTATGTGGTCTGCCCATAGCATAATTCTAACCGGGCCCGAAAAGCTCAAACTAGGTCAACGATATAGTGACGAGAGAAAGTCGAAGGCGGCACACTAACTCTTTCCCTCGTCACATTAGTCTGGCACCTGCCGTAGCAAGATACACTTTGTGTGTGTGTGTGTGTGGGGGGGGGGGGGTATTTCGGGATTCGAACCATATGCGGAACGGCCATGTGACGGCGCGGAAATGATTGGGCGCTAACGCCAAATTAGGAAGTAACCGCCCACCTACCACCCTCTCAAGTGAGACCGTCCTCGGCTCCGTCTACGCAGCCCGTTGTAAGCCGCGGCTATGCACGAACCCATGAAACATTCCTTGTCTTACGTGTGAACCATGTGGGCACTGAGCTGGGCGGCGTGACTTTCATCGTTGTGGTCATGGCGTCGCCAGGTACCCGCCGTGGGAGCGTCCATCCGTTCAACGCGGCATATCAGTTGTCTTACGACCCACCAAGCACCTAACGGCAATGGCTTGGAAGCACCGCCCGCTGTCGGCGACCCCCGTCAATATGTTGATCCGCCGCCGTCACCTGCCTCAATAACACCTAGTACCGATGGGGATGGCGGCTTGCTGCGTGCGTGCCTTGCTGCAAGGTGATGGAGCTCAATCTCTATCCGGTGGCAATATAGACAACGGCGCCGCCGCGGGCTGTCGCACCCTGCATTTTGCGCAGTCCCTCGCTTCGATTCCACGAAAACACTTGCAATATTTATTGTTGGCTAGAGTGAAATTCCATGTGGATACATTCAGAAGCGCCATAGCAATTTGTGCACCAAAGCGGGCACATTATCACACCTCACACTACGCCGGGCTGTGCATGGCGCAGCTAAATTGGAATGAGAACATTAGCCGCGTGTTCCTATCACTATTTTCAGAAAAAGGTACACATCAACCGCATTTAGGAAGCGTCATGGAACAATTAGAGAGCTACCGCCCAAGACGGCGCGATGGGAAGCGCAGGTGAGGCGTGTCTAGGACGGCACATGAGCGAATGAGTATGACTCAACAAGGAAGTGTTAACCATAATCATGATGTTACATCACTCGATAAAGCGCGCCCATGGCGGGGGCTGCTCATCGTCACTAACTTGCACATTCCCGGGGTTCACCAACTCTTGTACCGTACCCATCCGTTTCAAGATCATCTTCATAAGTGTCGGACTACCCCATAGTGATCAAGTCATGGCACGTATCATATAGATAACTATCACTATGTAACTACATTTCCTCTCCATCGTGCTTATCACTTTCTATTGCAATGCAATCTGAGTCAGAAAAGCCGACTTGCGCTACTGCAACGGCGCTACCTTGTTGCGTCGGCGCCGTCCGATCGCCGCTAGCACGACGTGCCGTCATGTCTATGACATCTTCATGCCGCCCACCACTTTATCATACTCCCTGTCATAGATTATGCTCTTCACCATGCTAAGGACAGCTTTGTGATGAGCGCGGCAGTTTATCTTTGTCCAGCACTGATCATTATTTGGATTGGCATGAAGCATGTATAGTAGTATGACGGGTCTGACTCGGGATAGACGGCCTTTACACAAGCCTCTATAGCTGCCCGAAAACGAGCCCTCAGAGGACAACCCATTATGCTAGCCAGTCTATTGTAGAATGCGTATCGCTTCTCTTATTTATTGGTTTTTACGGCTGCCGGGGCTAGGAGCCTAGCCGTCGTTTCTTCGCAGCAGTCTCTATGAAGCACTCACTCTACGATCAGGTTGAATTCTGGCTCGCAGAGTCTCCCGACCTTTTCCACGGGGAATTCACCAACACGACCGGTAGCACCGCCAAATGAGCGTCCACGCCCGCCTCGCCCGCGCGCAACAAGTTCGTCCTCGCCGGCACTAGAACCACCTCTGCGCTCTTGCCCGTGCCCCTGTCCACGGCCACGGCTCCGACCACGCCCGCACCCTGCATGGCCGTCTGTCTCAAAGACAATGGGTTCTGCCGACTGCCCGGGTTTGTAAACTGCATCTCTACCTGTACCGCTAGCCGCTGCGTGCGTAGATATACGGGTGGCGGGCGACTCAGGATGTTGGGGTGGGGTTGATGACCAGCATGGCTCGACGTGGGCGGCTGCCGGTATAGATACGGGACTCATGTCAGTCGAATCGGCCCGCGGCGGCCCACCCGCTCGCCCACTACTGCATACACAACGTAGGACTGGTCAACATGCATAGTTAACGCTGAATAGATGTTCCGAATAATGCACTAGGATAAGGCACCGGCTGACAAGCAACTGCAAAATGATCACATGTCATGGCGGCGATATGGAACGTCGCCAACTGGCAAGGGGTTTGACATTGTATAGGGAAACCCCATAAACATGAAAACAATACTTGCGCGTGAAACTTTATTCGTAGAATGCGCGACGATGGCAAAGCATTAATACAAACTAGCATTGCTCTACCTTCGCAGTGTAGAACCAAGGCCCTTAGTTCCGGTAGGAACCAGGAGAATTACTCATCGTGTGCTTTCCGTGCATTCTTTAGACGCTATATCCTTGCAACCAACAACTTCAAAATTAGTTAGTGTGTCACTGCGCTCATGTTTCTTAGAGCTATTTTCTGTTTAAATTCGCAACGTATTAGTAGTAATGAAGTAATGACCGATGTATCTCTTCGGTCCAATGCAGGACGATTGATAAAAATAATGGAGCTAGGTACTGGTATTTACCGGAAGAAGTCGCCAAGATGCCCGCGTATGTATATCGCGGACACGGAAGCCGCGCGGCGTGAGGCCCCGGCCGATATCGAGTGGCCCGAGCTGCATGGCCACCACGGGGAAAAAGGGCAATTATTGAGTCAAAATGGGCACATTTCTGGACTCAAAATTGCACCCCCCTTAACTCAAAATTGTACCCCTTTTGGGGGGTGCAAATTTGAGTTACGCCTAATACTGTACGAATGTACTATGAAACTTGGCGTTGACAAGTTCCTCTTCTTGCCAACACCGTACGAGGTACTATTCACCTAGCTAGTGAAATGAACCCACCGCCCTTTGACTAGATGCGTCGCTACCCTTCCATGCTAACCGTTCTTCTTGCCTCGAATGCCACGCCACCACTGTGCGTTTCACTCATCTACCACTCGTAGGCTCCCTCGCGCTTGTGTTCTTTCAGGCATCTTAACGCTTCTCGGTGCACAAAAGCATGGCAAACCGTCCTCGCAAAGCAAAACGCACCTCTGCCCGCTTGCATAGTCATGTGGCGTGGCATCTGCGGCTGCACTTGGTTTTGAACCAACGGGGGCTCTCGACACACTCCTAGTGACCCCCATGGCGCAAGATTCTCCGCAAATGCACTGCTTGCGTTCGGGCAAAAGGGCGTCTCAGGCGCCATTACCCACGACTCGGCCCATCAGGCCCCTGCAACCAAGCGGTGGGCAACATCGAAGCGGACCGCCATGGCCTTGGGCCGGAGATTCGCAGCCTTCGCCTCACCGCGAGCCTCAGCCTGACCCCCCAAGCCTCAAGGTAGGTGTGCCACCTTTGGACCCTCTCCCAGGAGCGACTCCAACGGTACGCGGACTCGCATCTTCGCTCGCATCTCTCATCATGGCGCCGTGGGCTGCATTAAGCGCACCTCACCGTCGCGTATCTCGACATGAGTGGTGACACGCGCCCCGTTTCCCACCCGTTTCGTGTTTTCATCCTTGTCTGCCAACGACCTCTAACACCTCATGCACGATCCGCAGTACCCGGTGACCTCAGACTGCAGGGGAGGGGCAGGGACGAGAGCACGGTGAACATGCGGGCCTTCTTGGCCACTGAAGACCACCGGCTTGTGTACACCGAGCTGCGGGGGATTTGCAACGAGTATGTCCAAGAAGCTCACCGGCAGATGCGAATCTCGTCCCCAGGTAAAATGGCCCGGCAAAAGCACTCGTCATGGCAGACCCGGACTGCGGCTGGGGTCCTACCCATGTCGATGGCGTGGCCGGGGGGGGGGGGGGGTGCTCCTCATCATCTTTCTCAATTGCTGCGCGCCACTCACTGCCGTCAGGAGGGGGCGAGATGTGACAATTGTCGACGCCTTGAAGTTGGTCGTCGGACGAGATTCGGCGATGAGTGTAAGGGCGTATCTCTCGGAGCACCTCGGCAAGCAACGTGGGTTCGTGTATGCGAGACAGCGATAACCATGGCGGCGGCGAAAGATGCGGCACTGGAACCCGGAGGCCCACATTGGGGACGACGGGTACGTCCTCCGCCCGGACGTCAAAGCAGCGGTGGCTGAGGCCACCGCTGGCACGACTGACGAGCAAGAGATGCGGAGGATGGAGAGAATTTAAAGGTAGAGGGTGGGATTACCCGCATCTCCGCAGTGGGGGCACATGAACGCTCGCATCTCTCGCGTACAAACCCGTGTACTGTGTCCGCTAGCTCTTGTAACGCTGCCCTGTGCAAGGATCCCTTTGTCGTTGTCACGTCGCCTTGGTTCACTCACCTGAATTTGCTCCTACCGCGGCTGGCGGCCTACAAGGCGGAAATCTGTTGCGGGCAGATTCCGAGCACCTACTTGACGCTTCAAGGGCCCCTCCCGCAAATGCTGGACTACCTCCACAGTCTGTTGAAACCGGGTCGTGTACTTCTCATCGCGTCCAAGCACCCAAGAAACCCCGACACCAACGGACGCGCCTTGTGGTTGGTCGTCGGAAGAGATTCGGCGACTTTAAGGGCGCATCTCTCGGAGCACCTCGGCAAGTAGCAACGTGGGTTCGTGTATGCGAGACAGCAAGAACCATGACGGCGGCGAAAGAGATGCGGCACTGGAACCCGGAGGCCCACATTGGGGACGACGGGTACGTCCTCGCGGACATCAAAGCAGCAGCGGTGGCTGAGGCTACCGCTGGCACGACTGACGAGCAAGAAATGCGGAGGGTGGAGAGATCGAATTAACCGTACATGGTGGGATTATACCCGCATCTCCGCAGTGGGGGCACATGAACGCCCGCATCTCTCGCGTACAAACCCGTGACCTGTGTCCGCTAGCTCTTGTAACGTTGCCCTAGGCAAGGAGCCCTTTGTCGTTGTCATGTCGCCTTGGTTCACTCACCTGAATTTGCTCCTACCGCGGCTGACGGCCTCCAAGGCGGAAATCTATCGAGTGCAGATTCCGAGCACCTACTTGACGCAAGGGCCCCTCCCGCTAATGGACTACCTCGAGAGTCTGTTGACAGCGGGTCGTGTACTTCTCATTGCGTCCAAGCACCCAAGAAACCCCGACACCAACGGACGCGCCTTGTGGTTGGTCGTCGGAAGAGATTCGGCGACTTTAAGGGCGCATCTCTCGGAGCACCTCGGCAAGCAACGTGGGTTTGTGTATGGTCCGTGACAGGGGATTTATGCAGCTTGAACTTCGCTGCCATAGCTCCCTGGGCAATACCTCATTAAACATAATCAACGATCATAACAAATCAGTTTCGACCGCAGATAAGAGTTGGATCGACTCCTATCCGTCGATTTCACAAACCGTACTTCCTTTGCTATCGCGGCCGGCGCAGCGGGGCGCCAACGCGCCGCGGCCGGGGCAGCGGGGCGCCAACGCGCCGCAGCCGGCGCAGCGGGGCGCCAACGCGCCGCGGCCGGCGCAGCGGGGCGCCAACGCGCCGCGGCCGGCGCAGCGGGGCGCCAACGCGCCGCGGCTGGGGTATGTTGGTGATTCATGCAACCCCGCATACTAAATGGTTTGCAGCCATCTAGGCACTTAAAGCATGCCTAAAGGCAGCATCTGCGGTGCAGCGCGGCAGCAATCTGCGGCGTGCCGCCAGGAAATATCAAGTATTAGCCCTACTGCCTTGCAATCTGCATAGTATCGTCAAGCCGGTGCGTATTCATATCCCTTTCATGCCATGCAACCCCGCATACTTAATGGTTTGCAGCCATCTAGGCAGTTAAAGCATGCCTAAATAAGGCAGCATCTGCGGTGCAGCGCTGCAGCAATCTGCGGCGAGCCGCGAGCAAATATCATGCATTAGCCGTACTGCCTTGCAATCTGTCTCGTATTGTCAAGCATATGGGCAATTAAATCCCCTTTTTGTCATATAAATCCTTGTACTGAAAGGTTGCCGAGCCGGCTCTTTACCCCCTACCGTCTTGGTCGACGACCGCTACTACCAGGTTGTAGCGGCGTCGCGTCAGGCTGGCGGGTCCTCCAAGCCCGCATCTCAACCACCGCCAGCGGAGTCCGGCGGAGATGGCTCCCAAGACGTCGCTGCAGCAGGTCTCTTGATAGAACTTCGAGCAGCTCCGCCCCTCCCCCGAGCAGGCTTGGTCCCTCGGAGACTGCCAAGCCGCCGAGTGTGCCTCAACCTTCGAGTGCGACGAAGCGCCCGCACGGTGCGTTGAGCACGGGAGGCAAGAGCAGCTTGTGGCCCATTAAGCTGCGTAAGAAGCATTCCAAGAAGCGCGGGCCGAGTCCTCCTTCAAGATGGCGATAGAGCTGGAGGACGACGACCCCTTTCAGGCGCCTAAGCCGAAACGCGAAGCCACGTCAAGCCGCCAGGCGCCTTCGGGTGCCGCTGGTGGGAGTCGCAGGGCCTCATCTTCCCGTGGCGGTGCCGCATCTTCCGCCTCCCCGACCCGCATCTCCGCCTATGGAGGCAAGAGCAGCTTGTCGCCCATTAAGCTGCGCAAGAAGCATTCCAAGAAGCGTGGGCCGACTCCTCCTTTGAGATGGCGAAAGAGTTGGAGGACGACGACCCCTTCCAGGCGCCTAAGCCGAAACGCGAAGCCACGTCAAGCCGTCAAGCGCCTTCGGGTGCCGCTGGTGGGAGTCGCAGGGCCACATCTTCACGTGGCGGTGCCGCATCTCCGCCTCCCCGACCCGCATCTCCGCCTAAGGAGCCCTCATCTCTAAACGCGAAGCCCGCACCGCCGCCTGCGCCGACATCTCGCCCCAACGCCGCATCGCTGTCAGGAGGATTCAGAGGTAGCATCTCGTTGCGACGAACACAATCTGAGGTCGGCGATAGACTCGTACGCCCGGGGCGTCTTCTCTGCGCGAGTGGGGCTCGATTTCCAGGCTTTAAACGCCAGTCGCCACGCCCTCGCGTCCGCAATCTTCCAAGGTGAGGCGGATAGTACTTTACGCGACTGAGGGCGCGAAGAGGACACGCCGATGTGCCATTTTTAGTAATCTCGTAAAGTATTTCATTGCACCTGAAATGTGACCGAAAAATGGGTACATATCCCAGCCTAAGCGATCACGTGGGGGGCACATTTTTGAGTCCAGGAATTGGACCGTTTTGACTCAAAAATGTGCCCTGTACCGCCACCACGGCATGTCCCGGTCCTCAACGTGCCGCTTGGATCGCCAGGGTATATGCAGACCTACATGCGTGGCAAGGCGGAAGAGCTACAAGAGGAGGTGGACGCCAGCCTGAGCACGATCCTATCTGCCAAGCCCAATCGTCGGTACACCCACGCCCTCGCGGAGGCCGTGGATGCCACCGTCCTCACGGCGGCCGAGCGGGTGCTAGGGGTCTCTTTTGATCCCTCCACGTACGGCACCGACACCAATCCGGTGGTCACCGATTTCCTCGCCTAAGTGTGCTTGGGCGGGTCTCTGATCTCCGGTATGTATGTCTCCTTGCGCCTCGCGCAGGGCTATGGCCAGGGTATGGAACCCTAACCAATCAGGTGCCCTGCCTGTGGTCTCAACCGGGTATGGAACCCTAGCTTTAACCCTAGCCGACCCGGAAGGGCTTGGCTGTCCCGTTCTTCACGTGCACGCGGATATGACGGATGCTGCGGCACTCGCGGAGCTTTTGCACGACCCTGACCGCACGGCTTCAAAGGCGGCTGCTTTGAGCGAGGATGAAGTGGCCATGGCACGCAGCAGGCTTCACCTCCCCACTCGGTTGAAGGGCGCTGGCATCCGCCGCATGACCACCGTTCGTGATGCCGCCTTCATCGGCTGCATGAATGACATCCTCCCGAGGTTCCTCACTGGAAACTCCGACAACAACACCCCCACCCATGGTTTCTTTGACCCGCAGCTTGAGTTCGTGTTTGGCCGAGGCAGCTTCAACGCAACTTCATCCACCCGCCGGTATGACCACTTCCTCAACGATGCTCGTGGGTCGGCCAGCTACGCCGCGGCGGTGCGCGAGGCATGGGCCTGCCTCCATGCGGCTACTGCTGGCCACGTCAGCGACGCGAATGCCCGCGTGATGGAGCGGGCGGCGGAGGCTGCGTCGGGCTCGCAAAGGATGAGCTGACGGCATTTCTAGACCACGCCAACAACTCTCGGCTTCAGAATATGAGGCGGCCGCTCTCCCTGTATGTCACATGTAGGGAACGGATATTGCTCAGCCAGCTCGACGCGGCGTCGGGCATGTGGACGGTGGCCATCCTCACCGCGCGGACGGTCATGACTCGGCATGAGCTGCGGGAGGTCGCTGCCGGGTACTTTTTTCTCCCTAGCCCATGCATGGCCCCGGTAGTTGGGAGCCATATCATTTTGCCCCCGCCGACAGAACACAATCCCGTCAATGTCGACGACCTCTATGGCGACGCGCTCATGAACCTCCCGGCACCTAGAGACGCCCACTTGCGTGTACATCACGACGCTATCGCAGTAGACGCCTTCCGCGATCACTATGTTCACGACATGGGTATCAATGCACGCCGGGAGGTGGATGACTTCTTCCAACATGCATTGCTTCTCGGCTTAACCGTGCCTAGGGATGAACTCAAGGACATGGTGCCGGACGCAGAGCTCTACCTCCTGACGTTCAATGTCGTAACCGGGAGTTATAATCCCCAAAGCTTGAAGTTCACGTTGCTAGAGTTCAAGACTATGCGGTACGGGGTCAAATACACTGTGGTGCCCCGGGGCACGGCTGTGGATCGGTTTGAGCGTTCCTTGTTGGGAGACATACAACGGGGGTTGGAAGTGCGGGATGCGGCGTGGCACAACACGGAGCCGGGACAGAAGCCCCCCTTCGAGGCATCTTGGATATTTCAGAGTTCACGGCCATGGTCTTCGGCACGGTGGGTGAGGTGAGCAAGTAGGGGTAGTGCGTCGCACTGTGCGCGGTGTCGCATGCCTGGCTGCGGATCGGGGTGCCCTCTCATCGTGGTGCACGCGGTGCACTATCCGGGCTCACTAAGAGGCCCTACTCGCAACATTTCCTCGGGTCCTGAGCTTGGCGGCGGCTCGAGAGCATGCTCGTTGCCTCGTCATACGGCGCAGATTCGTCCGCCATCCCGTTGCCTAAGCTGGACAACACGTCCGTGGATAACCCTCGCACACACGTGCACGCCTGGCCCGGACTCAACCGTGCGCGCATCACTCATCCATCCCGCCTCGTGCGGGTTGCGGGCCGCCTTTAGGCGGCTTGCTGTGTTGCTCCTTTAATACTGCTTTTAGCGGTGGATTTATTACTGGCCGTTTTGTATCCACACCGGTACTATACTGATGAATAATCGTCAGCACAGAATATACAATAACTTAATATACATGGGCAATGCATTACTAGCTGACCATGGTTGTCCAACGCCACCTCAGCCGTGCAATTCGCTTGCGTGACTTCGTGGCCCTCGCTCTTGCCTTTCATCGTACGGGTGCCGCGGCCTCGCGACTTGATACCCTGCGCTTGTACAGCGCGTGCGGCGGGCCGGGCTCCCTATCGCTTTTCCAGTCGGATCACGAGTCAGCCGCAAGAATCCCATGCTGCTTATTCGCCACCGCTTGCGCGGGTGTTGGGCCTTCGCCCGCACGAGGGTTCCCGCGCTTGTCACATGCCCTAGCTCACGGGTGGTATTGACCCTTATGGCTTCGGTCTACGGATGGCTCGAACCGGAACGCTACGGATTTTGTCGTGGATCATCTGCCCATCTGCCCCGTGTCGCGAACTACAAACACCGCATGCATACTGCTTTGAAAAATCTGTGAGCTTCCGTGGCGATTGAAGCGGGGGCGGTGCTCGACCACGACCGCTCGGGAGTCGGCGACTTGCCCTTGAGACAAGTGGGCTGCGCCCAGCGGACCGCTCGCGGCCGTCAACTTGACGCTGGCGGGGTGTGTGTGTGTGTGTGGGGGGGGGGGGGTGGGGGGGGGGGGGGGGGGGGGGGGGGGGT